>CAUYPO010090890.1:0-35361 GCA_963574435.1 Cheirogaleus major
TAGACTATGTCTTTAAACATTAAGGACGCTCAGCTACTCTCAGTAGGATGGGCTGTGGTGCCAGGTAAAACCTCCTTAGCTTCACTTTCCCGAAATCTTGACTCTCAGGTCTACATGCCTGTAGTCCCAGATACTCAGGAGGCTGAGGCAGGAGGATCGCTTGAGCCCAGGAGTTTGAGGTTGCTGTGAGCGAGGCTGAAGCCACAGCACTCACTCTAGCTCAGGCAACAAAGTGAGACTCTGTCTCGAAAAAAAAAAAAAAAATCTCAGCTTTGACCTTTGACAAAGGACACTGACCTAGGAAACCAAAGTTGTAGTTCTGGCTTCACTATTAATCCACAGTATGCCTGTGGGCAAATCATTTCCCTTCTCTGTTACAATTACCAATCCTGTGAGACCAAGTGATAGGCCTGAATATTAAGCACTCTTTCTGCTGTCTCTTTCCACTATAATTTCCCTCCATCTACTTCTTAAATGTACAGTTTAAACTCCAGGACTTTAGAACTGTAAAGGTCAATGTGGATGTCTAGTCAAAACCATTCATTCTACAGGAAGTGGGGGCTCACGAAGGTCAGCCACTTGCCCAAAGTCACACAGAGTTAGAGCCAGGTCTTTTCACGTTGACACTCAAACTCTATTACTCCCTCACCAAGCACAGCTTTTTTACATTCACTTAATCCTGACAACTCTCCGAAAATGGGAATCACTACGGCCCCATATTGCAGACAAAGAAACCGAGACCCACACAGTTTCAATGTCTTGCCCAAAGCCACAGAGAGTCAGGGTCAGTGCTGGGCAGAGGAACGAGGTCTCCTCCCGCCTGCCCTGGGGCCTCACCCTCGAGAAGGCGGCAACGCTGGTGGAATATGTAGCAGGCCTGGTCTTTATACAGTGGGTGTTCGTGAATCGGGGGCGAGCGGTCGAACTTTCGGTGCTTCCAGCCGCGGTCCCAGGGCGGGAAGATCGGCCGCGCCAGCCCGGGCATGAAATGCATCTTCCCCGCGTAAGTGATGGGCTCCACTCCAGGGATCTCATACACCCTGTCCAGGGGAGGAGGCTCGGGCTTCCGCGTGGAGCGCACGCCCCACTCGTACGCGCCGCGTCTCGGGGTTCCGCAGCCCCCAAGGCCGAGCTGCCCGGAGCCAACCAGCGCCCGCCTAGCGGGCCCCGACACCAACGCCATACCGATCTGGTTTCCTCAAGACCTCCACCTGAGCGCGGCCATCTTCCCCTGCGCAGGGCCTGCTGGGACCGAAAGGGGCTGGGCGCCAAGGCTTGTTTTGTGAATGGCAGACACTTCAACCAATCACTGTCAGGAATCCTGGTTTGCCGCCCACCCTCCACTCCCCTGCAGGCCGGTCTCATTTTCTTATAGGTGGAACCCGCTAAGCGCTCCCCGCCTCCCCGCGGGTGGGGCGGAACCTGGAGGAGCCTCACGTGAGGGGAAGGGCAAGAACCTAGGTGAGTGGTCGTGGTCTGGACTGGGGCGGGAGGAGGCGAAGAGCGCCAGGACTTCAAACTCGAGTTGGTTGCTAGACCACTTAAGAGCTGTTGGAGCTGGGGCAGGGCACTTTCCTCTACTGAGCCCCAGTGTCCCTCGCTGAAAAAATAGGGATGGAAATGCCTAAGCTGGCGCTCCTGTACACCGCCCGGCACACAGTAGGTGCTTGGTAAAAGTTTCCTGTGCTTTCCACCCACTTCTCACTGCTGTGGGCGCTTCTGTCGCTGCCCCTCCGTGAGCCTCCAGGCCAGCTCTGCACTCTACTGCTCATACTGCACGCCTGTTCCCCAACTAGCCAAAGCGAGTTTCTTTCCTGCCTTTCCCTCGGGATCCACCCCCCCCCCTTTTTTTTAAAGAGAGGTCTCGCTCTATGCCCAGACTGGAGTGCAGTAGCGTGATCATAGCTCACTGTAGCCTCCAGCTCCAGCTCCTTTGCTCAAGCGATCCTTGGCCTCCCAAGCAGCTGAGACTACAGCCTTGCACAACCATGGCCAGCTAATTTTTATTTTTTATGGAGACGGAGTCTCACTATGTTGCCAAGGCTGGTCTCAAACTCCTGGCTTCCAGCGATCCTCCTGCCTTGGCTTCCCTAAGAGTTGAGATTACAGGTATGAGCCACCAAGCCCAGCCAGGATTTCCCTTTTTCTTCCTAGAAGCAAGGCCAGAGTGATGAAGCTATTCCTTTGCTCCTTGTTCAACACCTATTTATCAGATGCCTACTGTGTGTCAGGCTGTGCTAAGCACTGGTTGGCATTGGTAAACAAAACAAATGGGAGATACAGATGGCATGCAGGTAACATAAATAAGTCAATTGCAATGCGCACGCTTCCTATCCCGTTCCCTAGTTTATTTTTCTCTTTAGAATTCAACACTGTGGTACCGTATGTCTTCCATCTTGATCTTATGTAGTGAGTGTCCCACTAGGATGTAAGCTGCGTCATGAGTGCAGGGGTTTCTGTTTCTTTGCTGTACCCCCTGCACTGAGAACAGTGCCTGGCACATAGTAAATCGATGTTTGATGAATGAAAATATAGCAGAAACTAATAGAGTGCTTGATAGAGAAGGAGAAGGTTCAGGGAGGGCCTCTGAGGGGAGGTGACCTTTAACTCAAGTCCTGAAGGGTAAGGAGAGTCATCCAGGCTGAGGCAACAACACATTTCAAGGCCTAGATTAAAGATGGTGCCTCTTACAGGGAAAAGGTGGAGGCTGAGAGGAGACATGAACGGGCTCTTTAAAATTCATGACAGACATAGCCAACTTCTCTACCAATTTCCAAAATGGCAGAGAAAGTAGGATTATTAAAACACAGAGAAGGTAAATTGAAGGCAAAGACTGATATGACCGTCGTACTGTATAGCAGTTTACAGTTAACAGAGCTCTTTCCTTATCCCCCTTTTTTTTTTTTTTTTTTTTGAGACAGAGTCTCACTCTGTTGCCCAGGCTAGAGTGCCGTGGCGTCAGCCTCGCTCACAGCAACCTCAAACTCCTGGGCTCAGGCGATCTTTCTACCTCAGCCTCCCAAGTAGCTGGGACTACAGGCATGCGCCACCATGCCCGGCTCATTTTTTCTATATTTTAGTTGGCCAATTAATTTCTTTCTATTTTTTAGTGGAGATGGGGTCTCACTCTTGCTCAGGCTGGTTTCGAACTCCTGAGCTCAAATGATCCGCCCACCTCGGCCTCCCAGAGAGCTAGGATTACAGGCATGAGCCACCGCGCCCGGCCCATAATTGATTTTTATAAAATCTTATGCCACTAGGATACAAAGACATCTTTTCTACTTTATGTGAACATTCTGTAAGAAATCCTTGTGTGTGGCCAGGTGTGGTGACACAGGCCTGTAATCCTAGTACTTTGGGAGGCCAAGTCGGGAGTTTTGCTTGAGGTCAGGAGTTCGAGGGCAACCTGAGCAACGTGGACTCCATCTATACAAAAAAAAAAAATTATTTAAAAAATTAAGCAAGTATGGTGGTGCAAGCTTCTTGTCCCACTCACTATGGGAGGCTGAAGCAAGAGGACCACTTAGGTGCAGGAGTTAAAGGTTGTAGTGGGCTATGATGATGCCACTGCATTCTAGCCTGTGTGACAGACCAATACTCCATCTCAGAAAGAAAGAAAAGAAATCCTTGTGTGTGCTTCATGAACATGTTTATTTTATCTCTTTTGAGATGTCTGGATACTTCATGACCTGATTGAGAGGAGCCAGAAAAGTCACCGTGAATATTTGTAGCACATTGTAATCACCAACAGCAACGCATTAACTGAGGAGAGAGTGGAAGTAGGAAATACATGCAATTTGAGCTCAACCATATCTCAAATCTCAATGTTAGTAATGAACCCTATTCTGAAATGAGGCCTGAGGATTTCATGTGTGCCAGAATGTGCTTTGTCCTATCAATGCTGATAAGATGAGGTCTGGAGAGAATCAAGATGCCCATAATTTAACTGGAAAATCCCTCAGCATCAGCATTTTAGTAGAATTAGCTGATTCAAACAGTGCAGCAATATTTTGAGCATAGTGGAGTGGACAAGGGAAACCCTTTAACATGGACACAACATTATCAACATATGAGAGGGTTTATATGGGAGAAACTTCCTATAAACGTAATGACTATGAAAATCCCTATTAGAAGTCAGCTTTTTTTATTCTTACAGGGATTGAGCCTAAGGGGTGTCAGCAACAACAAAGTCACTTCCTGAAAGATGGGAGGCTAGCTAGGCTCACTGACACTGAAATAATCACAGCGGAAGTGTCATATGCGGCAGGGAAGTGAAATCAGTCAGGCATGAGGCTGCTGCCTTGGCAGTATGGTGGAAATCGGTGATATTTGCCAGAGTAGGTTCATGGAGTGAAGGAGCTGAGAGATTAGAGCAGATCAAGGCACACCTGGGGGTGAGGAAGTAGAAACAGCCACTTTGGACAGCCCTTTCATCAGCTTTAGGGAATTAAATATAATGAAGGACTGGGGAACACACTTGAATATATTTAACGGTTTCAAATGACAGGCAGTAGGTATAACAGCTACCACTTATTCATATCTATGTGCCTGTGCAGGAAAATAATTTCCTTATACAATAAAAACATTCACCACCTCTTCAAACAAAAGTAAATGATATAAGGAAAGAACCATAATATCCTCAAATAAAAATGTATTAAATTTTTATATTGTAAAGTATTAAATTGTTTTAAAACCTTAAATATCTTTTTGAGATTAAAAAAAAAAAAAGAAGATTCACATGCATACATCACCTACCATGTGTCAGGAGTTGTATGTACATATCTTATTCTGTCTTCACAACTGGGTGATGTACATGTTCTTATTTTTTATTTAGAAAGGAGGAAAATGATATTCTGAGAGGCAAGTGTGGTGCTCAGAATAATTAACAATTACTAACCAACAGAGCCTGCAGACTCAGTTACAGAATTAAGGTTAACTTTTCCCCTGGGGATTATGACTCTATTGGGAAGGCTATTGCTTAGTGAGCAAGTATTATAGAAGAAGTGAAGTAAAAACATCTCATAAATGAGGAAAATATAGCCTCAATGACAGATGTTAATATATTATTAATAGAGAAAAATTGAGACATAATACAGAGCTACCTCCCAAGACTTCAGCAATCAAACTGCTCTGGGAGGAAAAGGATCTGTTTTCAAAATAAAGCATGAGATAATCAAATCATGATGTCTCTCAGTGGAAATGCTACATTACCATTTTAGCACGTTTCAGGAGAGAAGATGGCTTGACTAAAAGAGGTCACCATCACACACTGCTGCCACCTTTAAAGGAATAATGAACAGGAATGATGGGAAAATTTTCCTTTTAGAGACTTTTTTACACTGAGTACAATTAAATGAGTACTATTATCTATAACTGTTTAAATAAATTTAGAATTAAACTTGACCATTACATGCCTGATGTGTGCATCTTTATGGCAATGTTTCTATTTTACCCACTGGATGACTCTGTGTTAGCTTCAATCTTTAAAAAAATTATCTTCTTTACTTAAGAACACTTTGGTAGTAATGATAACACAAACTTACATACACTAGAAAAGCAGGAAAAAAGCATGTAGTAAAATACTTTAGAATCAATATATTTTGCAAATTATAAAGAGGCTTGAGAGGAATTTCATGTGGAAAAGACTTAGTCATAGTATTTATTATGCTAAGTGTATGCTAAGTGTAAAAAATTTCTTTTAGCATAGAATACTTACAAACATGAACCCTACAGACTTGGCGGGGCTATTCTGTGACTTGTGGGCTGCTTAACCAGCATCCATTTCAACCTCCAGTAATGACAGCTAACGTTGTGCACAGACATGATTATTGTCCCCTGACAGGCAATATTACCATGCATCTTTAATGACTGGTATATAGTCAAATAGATTAATTTATTTTTAATAGCATATTTAACACTTCAAAATCTACATCCATATTATAAAAATTAATAGTTTTCCCATTATATAAAATACCCTGATAAAGTTGGAAGTTTTGGGGTAAGGTTTAACAAATTAAAGATATTTATAAACACTTACTTTATTCTCAGTGTTCAGTCAGATGTGCTTGACTGATAATGCAATTCCAGTATGTTGCATTTTTTCTCTCTTTGGCTTTGTTTTTTGTTTTTTTGTTTTTTTGTTTTTTTTGAGACAGAGTCTCACTCTGTTGCCCTGGCTAGAGTGCCGTGGCGTCAGCCTAGCTCACAGCAACCTCAAACTCTTGGGCTTAGGCGATCCCCCTGCCTCAGCCTCCCAAGTAGCTGGGACTACAGGCATGTGCCACCATGCCCAGCTAATTTTTCTATATATATTTTTAGTTGTCCAGTTAATTTCTTTCTATTTTTAGTAGAGACGGGGTCTCGCTCTTGCTTAGGCTGGTCTTGAACTCCTGACCTTGAGCGATCCGCCGGCCTCGGAGTGCTAGGATTACAGGTGTGAGCTACCGTGCCCGGCCCTCTCTTTGGCTTTGTAATAAACTGACGTGGGACTAAAAGGTGAAGATGCAAGATGCAAGTCTCCTGTGTAAATTGTTATATATGAAATTTATTTCAGGAAGTTCATAAAGTAGATTCGCTGCAGTAAACTGTGTGGGCTGTAATGCAAAGAGATTGCACACACACAATGGCTCAACAGAGCAGATATTTATTTCTCATTCATAGAATGTAAGAAGGGGAGTATTCTTAGGGTAGCTGTGGGAAGGTATTTGCTCTCCTGTCAACTTCTTCTTTCTTAAATCACAGCAAGTTTTTCCACTGATGGCTCTTAATGCCACCCTCGGGGTCATCTGAACATCAGTCTCACAAGGCATGAGAAACCAAAGACCATGTAGCCTTTTTTTATTGCCAGGCCTGGAAGTAGGGTTCTTGCCCACAATAACAAAAGGCTGAGAAATGTAGGCCACATTTGTGTCCCAGAGAAAAGAGAAGAATGTTTTTAATAGTCAGTCTCTCCCATACGAGATTTCTCCCTTGTACGAATTTTGTGGTATCTGCTGCGGTTTGACTTCTGGCCAAAGGTTTTCCCACATTCATTACATTCATAGGGTTTCTCACCAGGGTGAGTCCTGTGATGTTTAGTGAGGTCTGAATTAGAGTAAAAGGTTTTCCTATATTCTTCACACTCATATGGTTTCTCACCTGTGTGAGTATCCTTATGATTCTTGAGGGATGCCTTCCAGCACGAGGATTTTCCACATTCACTACATTCATAGGGGTTTCCCCCTGAGCACGTTCTCTGATGCGTATTGCGGGATGACATCAAGTGAAATGTTCACCAACATTTACCACATTCACAGGGTTTTTCCCCAGTGTGAATTCTCTGGTGTCTAGTGGAACCAGATTTGTCACAGAAGGTTTTCCCATATTCATTACATTCACAGGGTTTCTCTCCTGTGTGGATTCTGTAATGTACAATACGGGTTGACTTCTGGGAAAAGGTTTTTCCACATTTCTAACACCCATGTTGTTTTTCACCTGTGTGGATTCTCTGATGCCTCCTCAGTCCTGACTTCTGAATATAGGATTTATCACATTCACTACATGTAAAAGGCTTCTTCCTTGTATGTATTCTCAAATGTATTATAAGGTCTGATTTCAAAGTTTTTCTGATATTCACCACATTTATAAAGTTTCTCTCTTATATTTTTTTAATGTCTAACGAGGTTAGACTTCTAGAGAAAGTTTTCCCACATGCATGACATTCAAAAGTTTTCCTCCCTACCCCTGTCTTGAGCAATGTGAGCTGAGTGAGCTGACTTAGCACGGGCTTTTCCACATTCATTACATCCGCAGGAGGTCTGTCCCTTACACACTCTTACGTGTTAGGAATGTTGCCTCTGTGCTCAAAGCTTTCCCTTGTCCACTATACTCAAAATGTTCCTTCCCATCTTCAATTTTGTGCTGCTAAGATCCTCATTTCCTCTGAGGGATCTCCCCGTTATATCATAAGCTATCGGGTTTCTTTCCAGCCTCCACCATATCAGGATCACTAAGGAGAAGCATGTTCTGACATGCGTTGAAATTCTCAGGCCTCACTGCTGAATAGTTTCCCTTATTTATAATTGGTTTGGGTACATGATTTGTGCTCAAGTGACACATTTTTCCTAATTCAACTCTCTCCTTAGTTAACGTGTTGCTGTTGGTGATTACAACTTGCCACAAGGTCTACTGTGACTTTCATGGCTCTTCTCCATCAGGTTGTCAACTGTCTGGACATCTGAAATGAGGAAAATAAACATATTCATGAACCACACATAGGCTTTTCTTATGCAATGTTCATGCAAAGTTAAAGAAGCTTTGCATAAGATTTAGTGGCATAAGATTTCATAAAAATCAGTCTTGGTTTTAAACTATGATTTTTTTTTCCTATAGACTTAACATAATAAATTACATTAGTGTCTTTTTTACGTTAAATAGTGCTTTGCATTGCTTCAACCTTTTTCCATGTTAATTCGTGTAGAAATATTTAGTAAAAATATTCACCTACTGCCTGGCTGTAGTTTGGATCTAAGTGCTTGTCAGCTGCCACTTGTATTTTCTATTCTTTTTCTCTATTTTATTCTTAGAACAATGGTGGGTATCTGCTGCTGGTATTTTTCTCATTATTCAGCTTTGAAGATAGCAAGGTTTTTCCGAATTAACTATTTGCAAGTGTAAGAGACAGGGCCATTTGTCTGTAACCTAAGCAGGAATAAGGCTTGGGGACTAGATTTGCATAAATATTTGTTTAGTGTTAACTCTTCCCTAGAAAATGACTATAGGTTCCGGGGCAGTTTTTAAATACAAACTCTCTTCATCCACAGGCTAAATGAAGAAAGTTTCATGTAAATTCCTAATTTAATCTGACTTCCTCTGCTTCAGAGAGCCGTAAGAGGCACAGGAAGCTCCAGTTGACCACACTGGCCAACCCCTCCCTGCCGCTCTAAAGGATTTCCTTTGACTGTGCAGGTTGTGCCCATTATCTCTGGAATGTTTATTTGGGGCTCCTTCTCAAATCAGTACTCTGGTATTCTTCTCTCCAATTCCTGGTAAATTACTGTTCCTAAAGGCTTTTATTTTGTGCATTGGAAGTTCAGCTGTCTCCTATTTTCATAGAAAACAAAGTCTCCTATATATTTCTCATTGTCATTTTACAATTTCCACAAATAGAAGTGGAAAATGCTAACTTTCCTATGCTCAGATGGAAATCTGAGCCCTTCACCCTGAAATCCTTAGTTCCCTTGGTCTTGAGACTGAGAATCTCCTACCTCTCCTCAAGTCCATGACCACTCCTTTCCATGTTCCTAGGCTGGGTCCTTCTCCCTTTCATGACTTCTCATGTTGTGGTACACAAAGCTCACTTCTGGAGTTCTTTTCTCATTTTCTTATGAATTCTCTAAGTGATCTCCTTTATTAATAAAACCTCAAAAGTCAGCATTAAGCTATCAATTTATGATATACATGTCAAGACTCAAATCTACATTGTATATTCCCCTATGTATTATATGCCAAAATCGGAAAAGAGTTACTTAAAATTAAAGCTATCCAAAGCAAGTACTTAATATTCCCCATCCAACCACTTTTTCTGACCATCCTATTTATCATATCCCATTTTTCTCTATCAAAGTCACTCTTGTTAAATATTCTTCATAATTCTTATCCAACTACTTTAGATGATGTTCTTTTTTTCTCTCTTCAGAATGTAAACTCTATGAAAAAGGGACATTATTTTAATCATTGCTCTTAGTACAAGTTCAAAATTATCAATTTGCTTAAAATTTATCAATTAAGATGTGCTAGAAGAATAAATGAATGTGTGAATAAATGTCTGAAAAAAACACAGTCCAGAGGATTGCAGAATGTTTTGAACAGGAAAAAATTAGGACCAAACCATGCCAGCTCTCTCATGACTCCAGTCCATTTGCCTTCTCTCTTAGCAATACTTCCAGAATCCACTGTGTGTTTTCCAAGAGCAAGAAAAAATGAATAAGTCTCCAGTAAGTTGCTTGCTTATTTTTCACCATGTTTTACATTGTCTGTTATGAGCTGCATGGGGTTCATGAATTAAAATGGAAAAGTAGAAATTAGTAAAACTCAGCTTCAGGAAAATGTACATAAATAACATAAAGTTGGCATGTTGGTATAGGTAGATTATAAGACCTTCAGGTCCCATCTCAATTGTTAATCATAGCCACTTTGTTGTGCTATAAAATAATGTTCATTCTATCTAACCATTTAACTATAATTTTGCACCCATTAACCATCCCCACTTCACCCCCACCTCCCTGCTACCCTTCAAAGCCTCTGGTAACCATCATTCTACTCTCTGTCTCCATGAGGTCAATTGTTTTAATATTTAGCTACTACATATAAGTGAGAACATGTGAGATTTGTCTTTCTGTGCTTGGCTTATTTCATTTAACATAATGTTCTCCTGTTCCATCCATGTTGTTTCAAATGGAAGGATTTCATTCTTTTTATGGCCATGTTAGTATTCCATTGGGTATATGTACCACAATAACTTCATCTGTTCATCCATTGATGGGCACTTAGGTTGATTCCAAATCTTGGCTATTGTGAATAGTGCTGTAATAAATATGGGAATGCAGATATTTTTTTGATATACTGAATTCCATTCTTTTGGATATAGGGCATTGCTGGGGCATATAGTAGTTTTATTTTTAGTTTTATGAGGAAGTGCCATACTGTTCTTCATGGCGGTTGCACTAATTTCCATTCCCAATAACAGTAGTATGAGGTTCCCCTTTCCCCACTTCCTCACCAGCAATCGTTATTGCCTGTCTTTTTTATAAAAGCCATTTTAACCTGGGTGAGATGACATATCATTGTAATTTTGGTTTGTATCTCTCTGATGACTATTGATGTTGAGCACTTTTTCATATACCTGTTGATCATTTGTATGTCTTCTTTCGAAAAATGTGTATTCAGATCCTTTACTCATTTGTAATCAGATTATTTGATGTATTAATATTCCTATTGAGTTGTTTGAGTTCCTTATATATTCTAGTTGTTAATCCCTTATCATATGAGTAGTTTGCAAATATTTTCTCCCATTCTGTTGGTTGTCTTTTTGTTGATTGTTTCCTTTGCTGTGCAGAAGCTTTTTACCTTGAGGTGATCCCATTTGTCCAATATTGTTTTGGTTGCCTGTGCTTTGAGGATATTACTCAAGAAGTCTTTGTCCACACCAATGTCCTGAAGCATTTTCCCAATGTTTTACTTCAATAATTTCATTGTTTCAGGTCTTCAGTTTAAATCTTTAGTCCATTTTTATAAGTGGTGAGTTTTATTCTTCCGCATATGGAGATCCAGTTTTCCCAACACCATCTATTGAAGAGACTGTCCTTTCTCAACTGTATGTTTTTGGCAACTCTGTTGAAGATAAGTTCACTGTACATATATAGATTTATTTCTGGATTCTCTATTCCATTCATTTGGTCTATGTGTCTGTTTTTGTGTCCGTACCATGCTGTTTTGATTACTAAAGCTTTGCAGTATAATTTGAAGTCAGGTAATTGTGATTCCTTCAGTTTTGTTCTTTTTGCTAAGGATGGCTTTGGCTATTTTGGGTTTTTCTGTGATTCCATATCAATTTTAGTATTAGTTTTTTAATTTCTGTGAAGAATGTTATTGGCATTTTAATGGGGATTGCATTGTACCTGTAGATTGCTTTGGGTAGTATGGACATTTTAACAATATAAATTTTTCTAATCCATGAACATGGAATATCTTTTCATTTTTTGTGTGTCCTCTTTAATTTCATTCATCAGTGTTTTATAGCTTTTATTACAGAGACCTGTCACTTATTTGGTTAAGGTTATACCTAGGTATTTTATTTTACTTCTAGTTACTGTAAATGAGATTACTTTCTTGGTTTCTCTTTCAGACTGTTTACTGTTGGCATATAGATATGCTACTGATTTTTGTATGTTGATTCTTGTATCCTGCAATATTACTGAATTTGTTTATCAGCTCTAAGAGGGTTTTTTTTGTGGTTTCTTTAGGTTTCTCTAGATATATGATTATATCATCTGGAAACAGCATAATTTGACTTATTACTTTCCAATTTGGATGCCTTTCTTTTCTTTCTCTTGTCACATTGTTCTAACTTCCATTACTATGTTGAATAATAGTGATGAAAGTGAGCATCCTTGTCTTTTTTCAGGTCTTGAAGGAAAGGCTTTCAATTTTCCCCCATTCACTATGATACTTATGATTAGATTAGAAAATCATAAGAAATTCACTAAAAATGATTATAACTTATAAAACAGTTAAAGGAAGTACCAGAATACAAGATCAATATTAAAAAATCAATTGTATTTTTGGACCAGAAGTAAACCCCCAAATAAACAATTCTAGTTACCAAAAAAAAAAAAAAACCCAAAAAAACTTAGAAATAACACTAACAAAACACAAAACATGTGTAAACATAAACACTGAAATTACTATACATGGATAGTATTAGAAACAGCCAGGTATAATCCCTAAGGTTCTCTTCCTTGGCTCTAAGGTCTTTACCTTCATAGGGTGAGGAAAGGGATTACATTCCTGGTCTTATATTATCAGAGGTGGGCTCAGGTTAGCGCTACACAGCTAAATGTGTATTACTGTCTCCATTTTTATGGACAGATGACTGAGGGCCACAATGAGAAGAATTCACAATCCATATCTTAGAGGGGGGAATATCAGGCACTGATTCCACACCCTGCCCTGCCAATCATCCTGTATTTAAAGGATCGCCAGGTATCATATTATTATTAATAGCTGTTAAAGAGATAGACCTGGGATTCAAAACTCTGAGGAAGGGAGGCTAGAGATTAGACGTTTGAGGGAACAGTTCTCTGGGAAAATCAAAGCTGAGTTTCCTGGATCTGCAGAGTAGAGTCACTGAGAGGTAATTTTTGGATCAGAGAAGATACTGGAATTTGAACAAAGAAGGGCATATGTTAGGAAAAGAAAAAGGAAGGATAGGTCTTGGGCAAGAGTTGAATCTCTCACACCCTCATCCACCCTCGCCCAAACTTCAGCCACCTTTTACCCCAAACCCTACCACACTGAAAACCATAATAACCCAGATGATTCAAGCCAGGAATTTGTTTCAAAGGGAACAGCACTAGTAGTTGGAACTCTGAAAGACTCCTGCAAGAAATTCTTTTCCTAGTTTGTGGCAGACACCAGGGAAAGAGAAGCAAAATTAAGGTCTATCTCACATATTTAAAAATAAATAAAAACACTAAAGACTTCACAAACAAATGGATGAGTTGATGGAACTTGGGAGTTTTGGGGAAAATAATTATGAGACACTGGATGTGTTCTTGGGCAAAGGATTGTGGACCCTGGTATTTTACTTCACTATATACATTAAAGCAGTCTTTCCAACTCAATAATATAATCCATTGAAGACGCACAAATTAGTTTAGTGGGAGAGAACAAACATCTTTTTGACAGAATCTAAGAGCGTTACCTTATTATTACCTTGTTTGTTGACGAGCTTAAAGTATAATAGAGACAGGATTTTTCAAGGTCTATAATCCCAACTGTAAAATATAGTCGTGGCTCCTAAAAACGCAAACTTTTAACTGAAGTAAAAACATTAAACCTCCTTATCAATATTCTAGACTATTCTGTCCACATTCTAACTTCCCGTGGTCCGCAGTGTCTCAGGTTGTCAATCCAGGACTTATCAGAGGAGCCCAATTCCACGTCGTTGTCACGTGGCCAGAAAACAGTCCAGGAAATCCCTCAGGTCGGGATCCATGAGCAGCCGGACAGACTCCCCGGAAGTAAACAAAACTTCCTTCCGTTCCCAACGGAAGACCGCAGGGCCTTGTGGGGAATGTAGTCTGACAGCCAGTGACGTCACCAGCACAGTTCCACGGGAAGAACTTGTCTGCGTTCCTTCTGCGCATGTGCAACTCCGCCATTGTCGTCTAGGAGTTTCTGGCTCCCTCGCTCTCCGTGGCTCTGCAGACCAGGGTTTGGAGTCTGCGACCTCAGAGGTTGGTGCAACAGTGATTGGGGACCCTGGTGGGCGGGCAGGTGTCCCTCCTTGGCGGGAGCAGAAACGCGGGTGGATCTGAGGCGGGCGGGGCCTGGCGTGCAGGTGCGAGCCGCGGACCTGGAAAGGGGCGACTCGGGCGGTGCTGTCCACGGTCGCTCTGTCGCAAGACGGCGCTGCCCGAGGGAGGGGGTGGGCTCCCAGGGCGCATAAAGCCGGTTCCCGAAGCTCCGCGAGGGGGTGGTCGCGTCCGAGATGGCGGCGGGGAGTTCACGGTCTGGCTCCGCCCCAGAGGGACCTTCTTACTAACCTGTCTGACGCTCTGATTACTCACCTGTGAGGTGAAGGTATTAGCAATACCGGTGAAATGCCCCCAGGTTCCCAGGTGAGTAATTGTGAAGTGTGTGCAGACTGAGTCTTCCTATTTGGGGGGTTTCTTGGTGTCTCTTCAGCAAGTGACAGTCTGGTCTCCTGCCACACTGTGTAGCCTGCCCAGCACTCCTGGTTTCAGTTTGCAGAAGTTTATTCAACACCCAATTTCCAGGGACAGTGAGCTCTCCAAGGGAAATTTGCATCCTGGATGGTGGTTTTGTTTTTTTGGGAAATAAAGTGTGTCAAAAGAGTTTGAAAGAGAACATCCTGTGAATTAAAATTTCCCCTGAAAGAAAATTCCTCTGACCTAAACTCACTAGCTCCTCAGGGCAGAGGCAAACGCATCTCAGGAAAGGAAGAATCCTAGCATTTATCACCTAAGCAATTAATGATCCTCCTGCCTAAAGTGAACAAGATTGGATGATGCTACTTTCTCAGGAAGCTAGGAAGTACTGGTGCTATTGGAAGGTTTGGATAACTTGGACAGCACGGGTGACTTTGGTAACTTGGAAAGATAGGCAAGTGCCTAGGAAATGTTACAGGTTGGTGCTTTGTGATCTGAGGTGGAGGCCTACCCTACCAACTTAAAAGAATTTCTCTCCATTACTCTCTGAAGACACTCTGATTTCTTTAATCTCCCCTCGTTGATTATTTTCAGAGTCCGAGCTTTCCCAAACCTGTTTGCCATCTAGAGGTAAGCTGATGCTCTGTCTCTGCTGATCATTCTTTCTGGCATTTTAGGAAGGGTTTGCTAAGTATATCTGCTTGTTTAAAAAAATGCTGAAAAAATTGAGTTTGAAAAGATAAGTGACTTTCCCAGAATCACATGCAATGTGGTTTTGGCTAATATTATACATTTTTGCACCATTAACTCAAAACAGATGTTTATTTCTGAGATTACTTTTGGGACACTGAAGCCAATTTAGAACCAACATTGCTTTAAAATACCTCATCTTAAACATGCCTATTATGATAACACTTCTGTTTTCCATTTAATGTCAGTAATCTGTTTCTAAAATCATAAATTCTGCAGGAGTGCAAGGAGTGTATTTGAAATTATTTGAAACGAGAAAATGAAACTGAAGCACACTTGTATAAGCCAATAAAGTACAACTAAAACACAGAAAAATGTCTCCATGTAAGTAACAATAACGTTATACTGTAAGAAACTTTAAACATAGGTTTTGAATTTTTAGATAAATTCTTTGTTTGATTCACATGGCTTCAACCATGCTGAAGTCCATACACTTGACATATATTGGTTTTGGCAAAACTTCTACATGTGGTTTTGAAGTTTTAGTTACTGTATTGGCATGTAATTCAAGATTGTTTCTCCCACTCCCATACGTGTTAAAAATACTGAAAATTTCAGGGCTTAGATGTATCATATCCTTTCCTTTGCAGTGAATACACAAAAATTTATAGGCTTAAAAAAAAGAAACACTTAATTTGATCATATTTCTATGTATCAACATTTGGGCTGACCTCATTTGGGACGCTCTTATGTGATAATGTTTGGGATCACAAATGAGGCTTTACTCACCTGGCTTTTTGACTGAGGGTGATTGATTTAGGATGGCTTCACTTAGGTGTTTGGTGGTTTCTGCTGACACGCAGCCTAGCTGTGTTTGTGTCACCTTTATTCATGTTCTCTTGGCCATAGCAATTCAAATGCCAAAGCCCAGGATATTGTCAGCAGGGACGATAGAGGGTGTGAATATAGGGAATTGTGTCATTTGGAGCCATTACTGGGACAGTGTACTACAAGAAATGCACATCATATACTTTTTTTCCCTGTGTAATCATGGGTGGTAAATGTTAGGATATAACATGCTTACTTTCTGTGAAATTTAGGTATATAAAAGCAAGAGGGGCCAAGTGTGGTGGCTTATACCTGTAACCCCAACTACTCTGGAGGTTGAAGTGGGAAGAGTGGGAAACTCCTTGAGCCCAGGAGTTTCAAGCTGCCATGAGTTATGATCTACCCACTACACTCTAGCCTGGGCAACAGAGTAAGACCCTATCTCGATTACAAAAGAAAAATCCAAGAAGTGTTCTAGTGGAAGCACTCATACAGAGTCCTGTGTAGTATTCCTGTATAGGAGAATACCTCATATAGCCCAGGTGTATTTCTATAACATTAATTTTAGTGAAGATACAATGTTCTTCCCTCTGATGTAAATTACCAAATATTTCTTTCAGGAACATTAATTGTTGCTAAATCACTTGGTAACGTTTGTTTTCATTAGTCCAAAAATAAAATAAATGTCTAAAATCTTTACCAATTGATGTAGTGGTGGGTGGTACATCTTCAATGGGGTCTTTTTTGCCCTTTCCTGTCAACAGGACCATTCTCTCTTTTAATCTTTAATCCACCTAATGTGTAGAGTGTTTTGAGCCAGCGAACCTAGGACCAAACCACACCAGTTTTCTTATGAGTCTACTCCATTCACCTTTTCTCTGAGGGATGCTTCCGGAATCCATAATGTGTTTCCAAGAGCAACAAAAAATGAATAAATCATTGGTGAGTTGTGTGTTTTTTATTCCTCATTTTGTTTTACATTGTATCTTATGAGCTTCATGGGGGTCCATGAATTAAAATAGGAAAGCAGGAATTAGTAAAACTTAGCTTCAGAGAAATGTCTATAAGTAAGATGAAGTTGGATGTTCATATAGGCAGGTTATAAGATTTTAGAGTCATCTAAGTTGACCTTTTTGATTTTATGACAAAAAGGCAGACATGTTAGATCCTTTGAATAGAATGTGAGAAGAGAACATGCTAAATTCTCATAGACTATGAAGGAGTGCTGACATCAAAGTCTGAAGCTTCGTTCGTTGGTCATACAGATGGTGTAGTGGAAAATTTTTTACTGCAAACTTAGAAATAAACGTTTTCAGCATTTAGCAGTGGAAACTGTTACCTAGTGCTAAAGCAAAACTCACGTATTAAGATTTTTACCACTTACCAAAATAGTGTGGTCCCAGACAGCTTTTGAAAGACTGTACTTGATGTCATGGAAAAAGCTGGCATATCTAAATGACTGAGTGGATGACAAGTCCTTAAGTAAACCCTCCTGTATTTCTCTCAGGTTGTGTGTATATATGTGGGTTTGCAGCAGCATGTGCAAAGTTACATTTTCTGGTAAACATTTCCAGTGCTAATTTACATTTTAGCCCACTTAGGGTAGTCTTAGTTTAGTTGTTCAAATGCTCACCAGAAACCTGAGTTACAGTTAAATCCAAGGACTATTCTCTATGCTTTACCTGAGTCTTCTGTCATACTTGATATACTGTCCATGATCTTCTGGAAATTGTTTTCTTATTTCTGTCATGACTTCACTGATAATTTCTTCTCTGATTCCCCAAATTCTGCTTTTCTTCTCCTTAACATTTATCATCCAAGTACTCCTGGATCATCCAGTATCATCCTGGACCCCATTCTTCTCACTCTGCAATTCTCCTTGACACACCTAGCCTTCTGTAGTTTACACTTCTCTTTCTCTCTGGCTTGTGCCCCTTTCCCAGCCTTTTGACCATAGGTTCAGCTCCCTGTTGAAGGCTTGTTTGTAGTTATCCAAGAGGCCCCCCCAGCTCGACAAATCCAAAAGGGAAAGCACATGCTCCTCTCTTCCCTCACATGTGACATCACTGCCATCCAGCCAGTGTCCCAAGCACCAAAGTGAAATTGTTTATGGACTCCTCCCTCTCTCCCTCAGGTCTACTGTCATCTGGTGCCCACTCCTGCCACTTCTGTTTGTTTATTTTTTTTATTTGTTGTAACATCAGCATCCAGTGCCAATGTAGGGGAAGGAGCCGTTAGTGCTCACAGACAACACGTTAACTGTGTTTGTTACATTGGAAAGGTCATTATCAGCAAAACCTGAAGGGTGTGTTACTCAGCATTGAACTTTTCTGCCTTGGGAACTATGTGTCTGTCCAACGTGTGTGGTGACCCTGTGTCCAAGTGGAGGTTGTAACTCTGGGAGAGGGCCACACTGAGCCTCCAGCAATTAGTCAGTTCCTGTGCAACATTCCCTACTCAGGCACTGGTTCCCACAGCTGTTTCTTCAAGTGAGTCTCTGCCCCTGTGAGCCATGACTCCCTATACTTGCCTCTCCATCTCTCCAGTCTTGTGGGTAGCAGTTTTCTCTGTGTCTTGTTCTCACTTTTGGATCCAAGAATTGTTGGTTAGTCTCTTTAGCTTTTTATATCTTGTTAAAATGGAGGGAAGACTTCCAATCCTCTTACATGTGGACTGGAAACCCAGATGATATTTTTAAAAGTACATATCTTCTTAATGTCTTTGTGGATAATCAAAGAATTTTTCTTCCTAGGATTATGAATAAGAGGAATTAGAAGTTTTAATATGGAGCTTTCCTTTATTCATGGAATAAACTCAAAATTCATTCTTACTCTTTGTGGTATACATCTCTTCTCTGTGAGTAAATATTACCATTTCCTCAAATTGTATACTTGCTCTTTTTCTTCTCCTTCAATTTCTTAGGTACTCTTCAAGCCATTTCATTTACTCTGTCAGGCAACTCTGAGATTCTGTTACTCTCCATATCTTCTCACTTTACCTTAGATGTCTCTACTGAACTCTGGAATCGTATCCAGTTGCCAGTTGGACATCCCATGTATTTGACCAGTTATTTCCAATACGATGTGTCCAAGTCTGTGTCAGTTCTACCCATCCTGTGCTGCTTCCCTTTGCAAATTTTACTTTATGGCACCAGTATTGAACTAGCTGCATTTATGCACATAGCCTGGAAATAAAACTCTTCTTTTTACCTGCTCAGTAAATAACAGCAAATCTGTTGCTGCTTTTTTTTTTTCTTTTTGTCTTCATAGTTTAGTACTACTTCACTATTCTGTATTTTTTCTGCTCTGTGTCCTGAAATTGCTGGTCATCTGTCACCTGTTTTCTTCCTCTCTGACTCACCTTTAAGCCTTTCCCTGTTCTCCTAGGGATGACTGGAAATGTAAATGTAGTCATGTAACTTACCTGTTCTTACGGGATCTCATTGTTGACACCCTGTGGCTTGAGAAGTGATCATATTCATCCCAGGGTGGACACAAGCAGTCTTATGGCATGCAGTTAGGAACTTTTGGAATACTGGTGTATGTGATTTTAATTTATAAGTAATTAAAAGCTGATAGGTACATGTACTTTTTTGTTGTGGAATTAGGTTAAATATTCAAATGGAGAATTCATAATTAGTTCCTTCAATATTGTGTTTATGTCGTTGTGGCCGACGATTATTCACGTAGACACATTCCTGTGTAGTTTCATTAATGTAGCGTATGATCTCTGTGCCCTGGGGAATGAGCTTTTGTTGTGGACTCCTAGTCATGACAAAATGTTGTTCACACGGATGAGCTAAGCATCTTTGGTTTTTCAGTGATATGCGTCCTTGTAATAAAAAATAGACCTGTATTTTCTCCTTTCTTATTACAATGTACATTGAAATTGTGTCTTAATTAGTTTACTAACACATTATTCCAGGTATGTACTTATACTTATGTCTATGTACCAGGTCATAAGCTCCTTGGAGGAACAGACTTTTATTTATGTTTGTATCCCTACCAACAAGGATGGTTCTATACCTATAAGGTTATCTTTGTAATAGTATCTATAGTACAGGGGACCACTGAACAATGAAGGAGCTAGGAGCACCAACCACCAGAACTTTTGAAAGTCCAGTTATAGTTTTTGACTCCCCGAAATATTAAGTACTGATAGTTTACAGTTGACCAGAAGCCTTACCAATAAAATAGCCAATTAATGTATATTTCATATGTTATATATATTATGTTTTATATTCTTATAATAAAGTAAGCTGGAGGAACGAAAATGCTATTAAAAAATTATAAGGAACAGGCCGGGTGTGGTGGCTCACACCTGTAATCCTAACACTGGGAGGCCGAGGCGGGAGGATCGTTCAAAGTCAGGAGTTTGAAACCAGTTTGAGCAAGAGCGAGACCCCGTCTCTACCAAAAATAGAAAGAAATTAATTAGCCAACTAAAAATATATAGTAAAAAATTAGCCGGGCATGGTGGCGCATGCCTGTAGTCCCAGCTACTAGGGAGGCTGAGACAGAAGGATTGCTTAAGCCCAGGCGTTTGAGGTTGCTGTGAGCTAGGCTGATGCCACGGCACTCTAGCCCAGGCAACAGAGTGAGACTCTGTCTCAAAAAAAAAAAAATTATAAGGAACAGAATACATATTTACTGTTCCTTAATTAGAGATGGTGGTCTTGGTGTCTTTGAGATGGCAGATGGAAGAAAATCTGCTATAAGTGGGCCCATACTGTTGCAATCTGTTGTTCAAGGGTCAATTGTAATTAATAAATGATTACACAGGCAAGGTATTTTTACTGTGATTGAGATATATATATATATATATATATATATATATATATCATTTAGTCTACATGGCAAGCTGCATCTTATATAAAATACATATATACACACAAACACAGACAGAAACAAAGAAAAGTGATCTCCCCAATTCCTGTTCTTGTGACCCAGGGAGAAATGTGCCATTACAGGGGTTGGTGTCATTTGAAGATGTGGCTGTGGACTTTACCTGGGAGGAGTGGCAGAGCCTAGATGATGCTCAAAGGACCCTGTACAAGGATGTGATGCTGGACACGTACAACAGCCTGGTATCCTTGGGTGAGTGAAATTCCTCAGTAACTCCAAGTAGCAATACTTTTTTCTGTGTTGGTAAATATAGCAATCAATTATAAGGTTTAATGGTATTTGGATGTAAGATTCCAGTCCATGAAGAATGTTGAGTGTCACCTCTCTTTAATGAAGAGTTTATATTGACATTGTATAGTACACCTCTTCAAACTGAATTGTTGTCATTCTTCAAAAGACCTGATGTAGCAATTTGGCCAGGTTCTACATTTTTTCCATTAACAGGACATTGCATTACAAAACCTGAGGTAATCTTCAAGTTGGAGCAAGAAGCAGAGCCATGCGTGGGAGAAGAACCCACAAAACTGAGACTCCCAGGTTAGTCAGTGCATACAAGGTGGGGAGGCTGGGAAGAGTAGCAGACAGCAGGTGTTGGTGGTGGTGACCTGTTCCAACCAGTGTTGTCAGCACATCCCCGACATGAGGACACCTGGCCTGTGCACATCACATCATGTGCATTCTATTATGCGTAAGGAAGGCTCTTATGTGTGTATCTCCACCTTAATTTTTCTGAATATGTTCTTACCCAAAATCTAATGCCTACCTTCCACTTCTAAGATATTTTTCTAGGTTATATACATTCTTAACATTCTCAGTTGCCCTCTTTCCTCATGGACTATATTTTTTTCATTTATTGACACTTTATTCTTTAAACACATCTTAGTAAGGTTTAAGCATTGATCACTTTATACTTATAGTTGTAATAGTAATGATTAAAATAATGTCCCTTTTTCATAGAGTTTACATTTTGATGAGAGAAAAAGAACATATTTGTTAAGTAATTGGATAAAAAACACGAGGAATATTTAACTGCAGTGTGAGAGAGAGAAAAGTGGGATGTGATAAATTAAGAAAGATGGTCAGAAAAAGCAGTTTTGGGGGATTATTGCTTTCTTTGGCATAGCTTCAGATTTTGAAAACTCTTCTAATTTTGACATATAACATATAGGTAAATATAAAATCTAGCTTCAAGAGTGGACATCAGTATTGCAGATACAAATTTAAAAATTGGTAGCTTAAAGTCTTACTTAGATCACCCAGGGAGTTGATTTTTTAAAAGTGAGCAAAGAACTGCAAGAGTTAGCCTTGTGTACCACAGCCTAAGAATTCATGAAGGAGAGGAGGACCCAATGTAGGAACATGGAAGAGGTTGGCCTTCCAGAAGGAGAACCAGGAGATTCTTTGTCCCAAGGGAATCAAAGGATTTAGGGTGAAAGGCTCAGATTTCTGTTCTGGAGTAGAGAAGTTAGCATTGTCCCTTCTCTCTGTGGAAATCATTCTAGAACAACAAAAAAGAACTATACAGGGGACTCTATTTTCTATGAACATAGAAGACAGCTGAATTTCCAACACACAAAAGCCTTAGGAACTATGTGAATTATTAATCAGAGGTGCATGTACCAGGAATTCAGGGAAGAATGCCAGGGCTGTTGATTTCAGAAGGAGCCACAAATATACTTTGTCAAAATGATGAGCACAGCCTGGGTTGCAGAACCAAATCCTGTGTGCAACAGAGAAAAGTTGCCCAGTGTGGCGGACTGGAGCATTTTGTCCCTCTATGGTTCTCTGAAGCAGAGGAAGTCAGATTAAATTAAGAATTTTGATCAAGCTGTCTTCATGTAGCATGGGTAAGGAGAAAGTTTGTAAAACTCCCAGATGCCTATAGTCATTTTTTAGGTAAGACTTAAAACTGAGCAACTATATGTGCTAATCTAGTCCCTAAGCCTTATTCCTGCTTAGATGACCAACACATGGCCCACTCTGTACCCGCATATAGCTGATAAAGGAAAACCTTGTCATTTTCAAAGCTGAATAATGAGAAAAATACCAGAACAAGATATCCACTATTGTGAAGAGAATAAAATAGAGAAAACCATTGTTAAAAGAATAAAATAGAGAAAAAGAATGGGAATGCAAATGGAAGCTGATAAGATTGTCGTTAACAACTATAACTAGGCAGTAGGTGAAGAATATTTTACCAAATATTTCTTCATAAATTAAGAAAGGCATAATATAAAAACATGAATTAACATTAGAAAACCTACTTACACCCGTTATTACATTATGTCCATAAGAAGAAAAATCAGATAGTTGAAAACCAATACCCATGATTGATTTTTATAAAGTTTATGCCACCAAGCTAGGAAAAAGCTGCTTTACCTTTACATGAGCACTGCATAAGAAATGCTTTTTTGTGGTACATGAATATGGTTATTTTTTTCTCATTTCAGATGTCCAGATGGTTGATGGTTTAATTGAGAGAAGTCAAGAAAGTCACAGTAGACATTTGTGGCAAGCAGTATTCACCAACTGCAACACACCTACAAAGGAGAGGGTGGCATTAGGAAATACGTGTGATTTGAGCTCACACCGTCTACCAACACTGATCGTAAATAATGGAAACTATTCAGCAGTGAGGCCTAAGGAGCTTAACATAGATCAGAGTGAGCTGCTCCCTAGTCATCCTGATGGGATGAAGGCTTCAGAGAAACCTGATGTTTGCAATGTTGTAACAGAATCCATCAGAGGTCCTGAGGATTTTAGTCTGCGACACAAGATTCAAACTGGGCAGCAACATTGTGAATATAATGCACAAGGGAAAGCCTTTAACATGGAGACAATGTTATTAACACATAAGCATGTTGATATGAGAAACGCAACCTGTAAATGTCATGAATATGGAAAAGCCTGTGATAAGTCAGCTCCTGTTGCCCAAGAGATAACTCAGGTAGATAGGGAAACTTCTGAATGCCATGTATATGGCAAAACTTTCTCTACAAAGTCTAACCTCACTTCACTTCAGGAAAAACACACAGAAGAGAAACCCTATAAATGTGGTGAACGTGAGAAATTCTTTAGAAAATCAATCCTTGGAAAACATCAGAGAACACATACAGGGGGAAAGGCCTATACATGCAACGAGTGTGATAAATCCTTCTGTCAGAAGCTAGGCCTCACTATGCATCAGAGAATCCACACCGGGGAAAAACCCTATGAATGTTATGAATGTGGGAAAAGCCTTTCGCCAAAAGTCAGCCCTCACTGTACATCACAGAATCCACACAGGCGAAAAACCCTATGTGTGTAATGAATGTGGGAAAACCTTCTGTGACAAGTCAGGTATCACTGTACATCAGAGAATGCACACAGGGGAAAAACCCTACAAGTGTAGTAAATGTTGGAGAACATTCCGTATGAAGTCAGTCCTCACAGTCCATCAGAGAACTCACACACAGGAAAAACCCTATGAATGTAATGAATGTGGAAAATGCTTTGGCCAGAAGTCACATCTCAGGAACCATCAGAATGTTCACACAGGTGAGAAACCCTATGAATGTAAAGAATGTAGAAAAACTTACTACTGCAAATCAGCTCTCAATGTACATCAGAGAACTCACACTGGTCAGAAACCCTATGAATGTAGAGAATGTGGAAAAACCTTTGACCGGAAGTCAACCCTCACTAGACATCAGAGAATTCACACCAGTGAGAAACTATGAATGTAATGAATGTGGGAAGACCTTTGGCTGGAAGTCAAACCTCACTGTGCATCAGGGAATTCACAGAGGTGAGAAACCGTATGAATGTCAGAAATGTAGAAAAACTTTCTACCGTAATTCAGACCTCACCAGACATCAAAGAACTCACACTGGTGAGAAACCATATGCATGTGATGATTGCGGAAAAACTTTTTTCCAGAAGTCAACCCTCAGGATGCATCAGGATATTCACACAGATGAGAAACCATATGAATGTAATAAATGTAGAAAAACTTTCTCCCATAAGTCAGTCCTCACTGTACATTAAAGAACTCACACTGGTGAGAAACCCTACATATGCAGTGAATGTGGGAAAACCTTTGGCCGAAAGTCACACCTCAGCAGACATCAGAGAATTCACACACGGGAGAAATCTCATATGGGAGACAGTGACTATGTGATCTCCAAAAACCATTCTTTTTTCTTTGGCACACACACATAGCCTGCATTTCTCAGCATCCTATTGTGTGCAGGGCCATGTAACACCAAGCTCTGTCCAAGGGAATATGGACAGAAGTGATGAACGTTACTTCCAGGCCCGGCCACAGAAAAATGCCAATATGGTCTTCCCTGATTTTTCACACCATGTGTGACTAATGCTCAGATAATCCCCAGGGTGGTCTTGGGGGCCATCAGATGGACAAGCTCAGTATGATTTAAGAAATCTCCCTTTTATACTTAGATGAATGAGAAATAAGTACTTGCTCTGTTGAGCCATCGTGTTATCTCTTTCCTTTATAACACAGCCCATTCTAGCTAATTCACTTTATGAAATTCCTGAAAGAAATTATAGTTCTTGTGTATAACAACATTTGCACAGGAGAGAAACTTGTGTTGTCATATTTTAGCCCCAAGTCAGTGTATTAAAAAGTCAGACATCTTATCAGTCAAGCACATCTTACTGAACACTGAGAATAAATCTTTTTAATGTGCCAAAACTTTAAGACTTCCAACTTTTTTACTTACCAGTATTTAAACAGAAGGGAAAACTATTAATTTATGTAATGTGGATGTAAATTTTCAAATACAAACATTAGATACACTATCAATATTTTTAAACTATTTGACAAAACACCAGTCATTAAATTTGAGTGGTGATATTCTCTGCTAGGGGACATTTGTCTATGTCTGGAGACAGTTTTAGTTGTCATAACTGGAGATCAGGAGGGATGCTGGTTAAGAGGCCTACAATTTACAGAAGAGCCCCCTCAAGTATGTAGTATGTACACATGTAATCATTCCGTGGTAAAAGAAATTTTTCGTAATGGAAGCCAGCATAACTGGGCAGAGAATACGTACATTTAGAGTAGTCATTTTCCACATTAAATACTAGCTGCTTTTTGTCTTGTTGCATACATTAGTTCTAAAGTACATACATACTTTTTCCCCATTTTTCTAGTATATGTAAATTTACATGACCATCACTACCAAATTGTTCTAAAGATAATTCTTTTCCTAAAGTTTGAGGCTAACACAGAGCCAGCCAGTGTGTCGCATAGAAACATGTCTATCAAAGTGCACTCATCAGGCACATTATAAAAACTTAAGTCTGAATTAGTATAAAAACCTATAAACAATAGTATTCATTCTATTCAGCATAAAGCAATCCCTAGGGGGAAAATTTCCCCTTCGTTCCTGTTTCTGTGATCTTTAACCACTTCAGTACCACGCTCACCAGCCACGAAGCCTCGCCCACAGCCGGCACTCACAGGCCGCACAATAGTTTGTGCTGTGCATTGACAACGAATCCATTTTGCTCTTGTGTGATGAGGAAATCTTTAAAGCACTGAGAGCGTGTTTTACTTTACAGGCAGCTTTAGGAAAATAGCTATAATAACTCCTACTAAGGACTTGTTAAAAGGTCACAGATTCGTAGTAACTTATTAGCTGAACGTACACAGTGCAACTGCAGAGATAAAAGCTGTAAAAGTAAAAGCTTTTGGCTGTCGACTAAAGTCGACGCTCAGCTGTGCACCTTTATATCACGGCTGTCGGATAAAGTCGATGCTTGGCTGTGCGCGTTCATCTGTGGCTGTCGACTACAGTCAGCGCTGGTACTGAAGTGGTTAAACGGGCCAGCAGCGTAATTGTGAGTTTGTGCAGCAAGTGCTGTGTAACTGGGGAGTGTCTGTGTTTGTATTTGCAGTGATGGAGTGCTATACTGTGCCTTGCTAATGGTGGCAACACAGTTAATCCTGGCTCCACTTGTTATGTAAATAGCTTTTGACTGTAATAACCTCTCTGGGCTACTGTTTCTTCACATGCAAGAATGGAGTAATAGTAGACCCTGCCTCAAAGGGTCACTGTTAGGACTGTAGTAGTTCATTTTACATTGCTAAATTATAGTCAAATCCAATGAGTATTGTCTAGTCTTTACTTGGATTTTCTGCTGTATTTGAAACTACTATACATGATCTTCTCCTGGAAATTCATCTGTTTTATTTTCTATTATGACCTCATTGATAGTTACTTTTCATTATTCCTGAATTACTCTGGTTTTTTTTTTTTTCTTTTTAATATAACTCATGCATGTGTTCCATCTGGTTCACCCATGCGTCCCTTTCTGCGGTTTTCCTTGACTCTGTGGTTTGGCAGCCCTACCTATGTCTCTCCAGCTTGGAGCTCTTCCCCAGCCTCATAGCTTCACACCCCAACCGAATGGTTCTTTATAACTATCCAAAGGGACCTCAGGCTCAATAAATCTATAATGAAAACCACATTCTCTTTTATTCCCTTATGTATGATGTTTCTACCAACTAGTCAGTGACACACTAAAGTGGGGTCTCTCCTGGATGTGTCCTTATTTCTCAGGTCTAATCTCATCTGCTGTCAACTCCTAACTTTTTTACTTTGGAAATGTTATTCTTGGCAAAAATCTGAAGGGAGTGTTTGCTGGGTGATGAGGCTCAATCCCTGGTGAACTGTGCATCTATGCAGCACTTGTAGTGACGTCCTATGGAGTCCACAAGGAGAAAGCATTTAGGAGTTAGTGAGACTTGTTTGAATAGGTCTATAAAAAGATAGTCAAAGAATAAAAACAACCGGGGACTTTCATAATTTGTGCCTTTTGCTTATACAAATTTGTGTCAGTGATTCTATAGTTTTTATTAATATACAGTTGTATGATTGTAGTTCAAAAGGAGCCTGTCATGTTTTTAAAATCTTTTAAAGATTGTATTTAATTCTCATATTTTAGGTAGCCACTTAATAATGAGTAGGGGGAAATGGATTTGTACAGCCAGGGTTATAACTGTGTTCATGGACCTGAGCTGCAGTGACAACCTAATTAAACATTTTAAATTCACAGTTATATTTTGAAATCTAATATACAGAGCAGTATTTGCTTTATCCATTTATTTTAAACCTAATCTTTAAACCATCATACTCCCATGTTTCAAATCAAGGTACCTACCTGTGGTCTCTATTCACTTTTTTGGTGTTCCAGTTATTTGCTGTGTAACAAAGTACCACAGAAACTATTGGCCCAAAGTAAGAATCTATTCTTATTTCATGTCACAATTTATGGGTCAGGAAACTGAACAAGGGAGTGTGGGCTGGCCGCGTTACTATGTCTCTGGTCAGGGCAGGATGGTCTGCTGCACAAAGCATCTGGTCTCAGCTGGAAGGAAACGTATCTGGGGACACTGGACAGGCATCCAGCTCTCTCCTCGTGGCCAGCTTGGACTCTGTCCCCGTCCGGCAGTCTCGGGATAGTCAGGTTTGTCGGCTTCTCCCAGATCAGCTGCTCAGGCTTGTTATGATCTGCCCTGAAGTCCCAAAGTGTCTCTTGCACCATACTGTCTTCCTCAAGCTCCTTACTAAGACCAGCCTTGACTCCGGGGAGGGCAGTTCGTCACCAGCTGTCAGTAAGAGTTACAGTAAGATTCGTGGCAATCTTTAATAAACCACGGTTTGCGCTCTGGCCACAAATTATTTACGTTTCTCCCACATGCGAACTTTCCTGTGCCTCTCTCAAGAGCCCCAGAGATCTTTTCCTGTTGTGGCGCTAACTGAAAGCCCACCTACATCAGGTCCTGGAGGCCTGTCGTCTGCCCCTGCACTCAGAGCATACCGTGAGGAGATTGGCATGGATTTGTACAGGCAACGGGTTTCTTAGGCCAGACTAAGGTGACTGCTGCTGTGTTTTTTCCGGCCCAGCCCTCTGATTAGCTGGCCTTCCAGGGAGGCGTGAGTCAGCACACTCATGTAACCAAGGTGTCATCTCCTGTGTGAACCCACGTGATTGTGCTTTCCCGTGGCATGTTGCCGCTATTGTTCAGACCCATATATAAGCACTCGCCATGTTCTCGGCCATGCTTTTCGCTGCTGCTGTATCCCCCCAACAATAAACAACACGTGTCACCTGCCCGCGGCCGCTTGCCTTTTGTTCCAATTTCCGAAGCCTGCGCCGAGCATGCGCCAGCCACAGAGCTCCCACTCACAGCTGCATAACGGCACTTTGCCCTATCTTGGCATGGTTCAAGGTGTCGACCATTTGGGGACCTCTATAGTGAGCCTTTGTACTGAATAGGGAGCCTGCAGACTTCAGAAATGACTTTAAAGGAGAAGGTCAGTGGTCTGTGGCAGGGGTCCCAGACCTTTTTGGCACCAGGGACCATTTTCATGGAAGACAATTTTTCCATAGACCAGGGGGTGGGGGTGATGGTTTCAGGATGATTCAAGCACGTTATGTATATTGTGCACTTTGTTTCTATTATTATTACATTGTAATATATAATGAAATAATTATATAACTCACCATAGGTTGGGGACCCCTGGTCTATGGCTCACTCATTAATCTATTATCACATGAGATTTAGTAGCCAAGACAACACCTTGGAAATGGAAGAAGTGTAGACATCAGTGGGAATTAGTTGTGGCAGAGACTGAGTATTAGACAAAAGTAGACACAATGCATTTTAGCTGCTAGTGATTAGGTTAAAAGATGCAAATGGAATTGAAATCAGAACACATGAGTTTTTTGACTGTCAATATGAAATAATAATACTAACTGGATCATTCCTATTGTGTGCTTTTAATATATAGCAAAGCTACAACTTTTCTAGCTGTGACCAATCTAACATTTTATCTAAAATATAATCCTACTCTATTTTTTTCCACCCAGGAAAACTGCTTTTGCGTCCTGAGTATAGACATTTAGCAAAGGAGTGAGCGTTCTGTTTACATGTGTAGACTTACTGCTGACCTGGTAAGTCAACAGACTCGGTAAGAACCCTTGTTCCTAAACCTATTCAGTTTTACATAAGATCATTGTTGTTGCTTTTTAAAACAAGAAGTTTTACAAGACAATCACAATTTCAACGACTGTTTATGTTTTTTCAGTGCTTTCCCAACTTTTTTGAGTGTTTGAAAGGGTTCACCAGGATCTATCTGGAATACTTGCAAAAAGGTTTCATTTAAAGGCAAAGGTTAATGGGCACAAAAAATACAGTCGGATAGCAGGAATAAGTTCTAGTCTTTGGTAGCATAATAGGGAAATTATAGTTTAAAATGATTTATTGTATATTTCCAAATAGCTAGAAGAGAAGAATTAGAATGTTCCCAACACAAAGAAAGGATACATATTCGAGGTGATACATGTTTGAGATGCACACATGACACATTATATGCACGTACCAAATATCACATGTGCTCCAAAAATATGCCCAACTATGATGTGTCAATAAAAAATACAAAAAAAAATGAAGGCAAAGGAAAAAGATAAGCTGCAAAGGAGAGACAGGGAAAGAGAGAGACTGACACAAAATCGGAGAGGAAGGCAGAGAGGAATAGAGGTGAGAAGAGGGAGAGAAAGGCCAATAATAAGGTGTCAAAGAGAAATCCCAGGCACAACCTCTCTTGTCCTTTATTCTCACATAAAGTTCCCAAGCTTCGGGTCCCCGCTGCTAAACCAAGCTATAAGCTGTTTAAAAAAAAAAATCAGTAAAGAAACTGACCATGGGCCTCACCAGAGAGGTTTCAGACTTCAACCGCACACCTAAATCCTTTATCTTAGCCAAAATCTAAAGATGCAGACGGAGCTTGTCCAGTGCTTCCGTACACCTACCCTACCCTTCCAAATCTTTATGTTTTCCTGGGCCTCAGGAGGCAGGTGAGGGATGCATTCAGGGACCTGGACAAGAAAGAACATCTGGTTTTTTTGGCCTAGATACTGGCCACCCGTGGTCACAGGTGCCACATAGGTGTAATGAGATCAGCTCCTTGAAGTTTATTCAACAAGCATAGCAGGTAATAAAACCTGGAGCTCACCCATATGAGCTCCTTTGTCTAACAAGGAGAAAATAGAGTTAGCTGTGCTGTGAAAGCCACTTAGTTAGCTGCTGTTTAGGTAAATAGGAAAAACAAAAGTCACTACTACTACCACAGATTAAAAATAAAACCCCAAATACCTGACCGTTAACTCCTGTGGCTATATACGCAGTTACATCCGTCACAAAAGGTCCGCCCTGGTTAAACGTCAGGCCCCTGCTGCAATGAGAATGTTGATCTTTGAGATTAGATATTGTAGGAAGGCTTTCTCTGTGTGTTCCATGAGATGTTTTACATGAGAAATATTGGCTTACACAAATGAAAGCACTTTTTGTTTTGTTTTCCCCACAGCTCCTATGTGATTATGTGTATAGATAATCTCCAACAAGGTGAGTTGGAAGAAAAAGTTTTCCCAAACTTAATTAAACTGAAATACCTACTATGACCATATACTCCTACTTTTTCTGGTGGAAAATCTCATTTGGGGAAGAATTGGTACAAAACAAGAGTTCTGAAGCCCAGTGGATCACCAGGCACATCCAAGGAGCTCTTAAAAATATTTGTTTCTCTTCTTCAGCCTGAACTTCATCAAACAGAAGCTCCAAGGGAATCCATCTGGTTTGTAATTATGTTTCCTGGTGGTTTCAGAGGTCCTAGAATAGCAGGCATTTCTATCTCCATATACATACATACATATATATCTATATCTATGTGTGTGTGTGTGTGTATATATGTATGTATGTATTTCCAGCATCCTTCATGCTTCCATCGCACAGGTGGTGATAAACTTGAGCCCTAACATTATGTACGTCAAAATAAACAAATAGCAATTAAACCTTATTTTGTCTTTAAGAGAAGGGAGTAGTAGTAAGCGTAGCTAAACAATCTCTTTACCTTTCTTTCTTTCTTCTTATTTTTTTAAAAAATAATTTCACATTGACATAGCTTCCATTAAGCTTTGCCAGAACCCCAATCGCTCTGCTTGTCGGGCCGTCAGCGGTTTGTTGCAACTGATTTAGATGATGTTTCCAGACAATTTGCAGGATTTGGGCAACTAATCAGATAGCTGAAAACATTTTTACTAAAGCAGTCAAGTTATTAAAGCATCCCTTGGAAACTGTAATAGGTCTATTGATTCCTTAGAAAATATTTGGATATTAGATAAGTATGACACATATTTCCTCCCAAGTTTAAAATATCTGGGTAATTCTTATTTGGATATTTTACCCTGAGTCATAATCTGGTATTCATACCCCTCAAAATTTTCAATTTTTGGTGTGGTGTAACTTTCTACTTTTTAATGGTATCTTCTCATGGCCAGAAGTTCTTTAGTATAGTCTTAATTTATGCACATCTTCCTTTATGATTACTGCCTTTCAAAGGACTTTTAACAAATCCTTATATACCCTGAGAGCAAAAAGCTATTATCCAATATTACCTTCTAAAAGTTTTATAGTTTTCACCTTACGTTTATTATGTCTTTAATCCATGTGGAATTGACTTTGGGGAATAGCACAGGTAGGGGTCCAATTTCATTCACATTTTCCCATCTATACCAAATTTTCCTAGTAGCATTTATTTAAAAATCTGTCCATCCCTACTCATCAGTCACACCCTGCCAAAAATTAAGTGTCCTTATGTTCATGGATTTTCTCCTGGCATCTGATCTCTATTTATATGCAAATATCATACTGTCTTTATTAATAAAGTACCATAAGAAGTGTTGATTTATAGTAAGTCAAATCTTCCTACATTGCCCTTTTGGTAATGTGGCTTCATTATTCTTGGTCTTGTGAGATTCTACACACATTTTAGAATCAGCTTTTCAAATTTTATATACATAGACACACACACACACAAATACACATGCACACACAAACAAAACCTGTTGGGATTTTGATTGAGCTTGCACTGACTCTATTTGGGAAAGTGATATCTTTACTATATTCCTTATAATCCATGAACACTGCATATCTCTTCATTTGTTCAGGTCTTTCTAAAATGTCTCTCTTTAAGTTGTATAATTTTCTCCGCAAAAGTCTTGCACATCTTTTGTCAGGCTTATTCGTAGGCACCTCATTTTTAAAAATGCTATTGTAAATGGCATATGTTTTATTTTCTAACATTTCTTATTGAAACACAGAAATGTCTATTGGATACTTATTTTTAAAAGACACATTAGCTAGGTATAGAATCCTAGATTGACTCCACCACATGCCAGCACATTAAAGATATGATTCAACTTTGTTCTGGCTTTTATTAGTAGAAAGTTAGTTAATTATAACTTTTTGGGAGATAGTCTTTTTATCACTGGATATTTTAAAAAATACTTTCTTTGTCTCAGGCATTTGTCTCAGTTTAATTATATTGTATCTACAATTTTATTTACCCTTCTTGGATTCACTGGGCTTTATGAATCTGTGAGTTAGTGTCTTCTGACAGTGTTGGCAAATTCTTAGCTGTCATATCCTTAAATATTGCCTCTTCCCAATTTTTTCTTCTCTCTTTCTGGGACTCTAACTAATTAAACATATCATAGACTTCAAACTGTGTCCTTAATCACTTTCCTTCATATTTCGTACCTCTTTGTCTCTCTGGACCTATGTAAGTAATTTCTTCAGCTCCTGATTCCAGTTCCCTCGTTCACTTTGCAATTGTGTCTAATCCGTTGTTAAATCCATCAATCAAGTTTTTTAAATTTCAGTGATAGTTCTCATTTCTATAAGTTTTATTTTGTGCTTTTCCAAATCTGCTTGGTAATTTTAAAAATAGTTTTCTGTTCTCTTCAGATATTTTTAACTTTGCTTTTTATTTGCTCTTTAAGCAAAATAACCATATTATGTATGTTTTGGTCTGCAGAACCCAATACCTGAAGCCTTTCTGGGTCTGTTTCTACTCCAGTTTCTGTTGGTTCTCACTTATAATGCTTTGTGTCATTTTCCATTGGGAACTGCTCGTTTTTTTAGTAGTTTTACTAATGAGACATCTTTGAGGCCTAGGACGAAAATTGGTTCTTCAGAGGAAATTCTGCGTGGCACTTGGGAATGGCCAGTCCGGAATCACTCTCTATTAAGTCCTCAGCTTTAGGACGTTTGATCACCTACCTAGCACAAAGCGAGGGACAGCCCGGTGTTCCAGACCCTCAGCAGTGATTTTTCTCTTCTCCTTTCAGCTCTAAGGTTTGAGCCAGCTAATTTATTCCAGATTCCTTTGGGGGTGGAGAAGTGGGTTACTTCCAGTTCACTACTACAAGGAGGGAATAGCCATTGGAGGTCTCAGCTGTATGAGACACTGACTGGCTTCCCATTTTGGCTGTGCTCTAAGCTGGGCCTTCACTTTCTACTTCCTCTGAAGCTGTGAAGATCACATTCCCTAGGTCTGGCAAAGGCTCTCAGGACAAAGGCCAGCTGCAGTGCCCACTGGGCTTCTCTTCGGGCTTCTACCTCACCCTCATTCCTGAACTGAGAATTCCATATGTCTTCCCGGTTCATGGGGGCCTTCAAGAACACTCACACCCACATGGACACACACACATCCAAGAACACACATTCAGTGTTGGTCAGTCCCAAGAAGCAACTGGCCATTTGATTAGGACCTGCAGGCTCTGACTCTGTTTTACTAATTTTTTTCTCTTTTCCTCTGCCTTTCTTCTTTATGATCCTTAAAATTCACCTTGAATCCTTTCTGGAATTATGTAAAAATCAAACAACTCTTAGCTGCCATCTCCCTTTCTAGAGACAGGAGTTGCTGATTCCTGAAAAGATTAAGATAGTACTCAAGAAGTATTTTGCGTGCTCTAAAGTCAGTCACAATTGTAAGGCATTATAATAGCAAACATTAATTATTTGAAAGCTGAGTGGTGAATATTTTTGTAATGAGGCTAAATCATTTCAAAAGCCCTCTGGAAGGAGAGGGACATGTAGCATGCAGACAACAAAGATCGTGACCTGGAATTACCTGGAACTTCGGCGGGCAGTGTGTGGCTGGCAATATGTTAAGTTTGAGCACCTACAGAACACGTCACGCTTTTCTGTTTCAGTCACTAATCAAACTCTCCTATGAGGCTGCTCTTTCTGTGGCTTGGTTGTTTGTCCCTCCAAACCTTATGCTTAAATCTAATCCCAATACTGGAGGTGGGGCCTAGAGGGAGCTGTTTGGGTCGTGGGAGTGGATCCCTCATGAACAGATTAATACCCTCCCTCAAGGGCGAGCAAGTTCTCACTCTGTTAGTTCTGAGAGAGCTGCTTGTTAAAAAGAGCCTGGGCAGAGTGCGGTGGCTCACACCTGTAATCCCAGCACTTTGGGAGGCCAAGGTGGGAGGATCGCTTGAGACCCAGGAGTTCAAGACCAGCCCGAGCAACATAGAAAGACCCCCGTCTCTACAAAAAATAAAAGAATTGGCCTAGTGTGGTGGTGCACGCCTGTCCCAGCTATTCGGGAGGCTGAGCCCAGGAGTTTGAGGCTGCAGTGAGCTATGAT
>CAUYPO010090894.1:0-26322 GCA_963574435.1 Cheirogaleus major
GAGAATACTCACAGAATAAAGTGAGGTACACATTAAATGAGGTAAACATTTACTAAAGCTTAGCATCATACCAGGCATGCAATAAGCACTCAATCAATATTAGTTATTGTTAGTAGTAGTAGTACCTAAGTTACAGAGTTAAGTAAATGGTGGATCTAGGATTTAAACCTAAATTTTCTGATTCTTTTTTTTTTTTTTTTTTGAGACAGAGTCTCACTTTGTTGCCCAGGCTAGAGTGAGTGCTGTGGCGTCAGCCTAGCTCACAGCAACCTCAATCTCCTGGGCCTCAGTGATCCTCCTGTCTCAGCCTCCTGAGTAGCTGGGACTACAGGCACACGCCACCATGCCCGGCTAAGTTTTTCTATATATTTTTAGTTGGCCCATTAATTTCTTTTTGTTTTTAGTAGAGACAGGGTCTCGCTCCTGCTCAGGCTGGTCTCAAACTCCTGACCTCTAGTGATCCACCCGCCTCGGCCTCCCAGAGTGCTAGGATTATAGGCATGAGCCACCGCGCCCAGCCTAAATTTTCTGATTCTAAGGCCAGTGATCTTTGTACTTTTCCATCAGCTTCTTCTAATGCAAACCTTCCTATCTCTATAGTATTTTGCAGTATCCAAAGAGACTTTACCTACATTAAAAAAAAAATTTGACAGAACAGGTCTCATTATGTTGCCTAAGCTGGCCTCAAACTCCTGGGTTCAAGTGATCCTCCTGCCTCAGCCTCCTGAGTAGCTGGGATTACAGGTACATGCCACCAAGCCTGGCTCATTTTTCTTATTTGATCCTCATAATACCTCTTGGCTCTTTGCAAATATCATGTAATTGGAGAACCAGAAGCTCAAGGAACAATACATTCCCTTCATTTATTTCCTCAACAAATATTAAGTGTACCCCATGTTCTGTTGATAGCGGCTCCTGCTAATGCTCCAGATTCCTTCCATATTTCTTTTTTTTTTTTTTTGAGACAGAGTCTCACTCTGTTGCCCGGGCATCAGCCTAGCACACAGCAACCTCAAACTCATGGGCTCGAGCAATCCCACAGCCTCAGCCTCCCAAGTAGCTGGGACTACAGGCATGCGCCACCGTGCCCGGCTAATTTTACATATATATATTTTTTTAGTTGTCCAGCTAATTTCTTTCTATTTCTTTAGTAGAGATGGGGTCTTGCTCTTGCTCAGGCTGGTCTTGAACTCCTGAGCTCAAACGATACACCTGCCTTGGCCTCCCAGAGTGCTAGGATTACAGGGGTGAGCCACTGCGCCCAGCCCAAATTTGAAAGGTTTTAAACATCATTTCTTTCAATCTTACCCTACTCCTTATTTTCTTATAGGATTTTAATTACATATATGATAGACTACTTATGTTAACCTAAAGGTCACTGATACACTGCCTTTTTTTTTTGTTTCTGTTTTTTTCAATTTGGGTATTTGTGTGTCCTCAAATTCACAGATTTTTTTTTTTTTTACAATTTCTAGAGTATAATCAAATTCAATATAATATGATTTGTAATATTTTATTATTCATATGTAAGTTTAATTTTTTTCATTTTATATATATTTTTTCTTCATATGTAACCTTTCCTTTAAATCCTTGAACAAATTTAATACTTATAATACTTTCCTTAACTCCTTATTCTACTTTTCTTGGTCTGTTTCCTTTGACTGATTTTTCTATTATTTATTGCTACAATTTTGTCACTTCTTTTTATATATAACAATATCTTATTGAACCCTAAGCCTAGCTTCTTTCTGTTAATGTGTCCGATATGCTGGAAAGTTTGTATTACTTGAAAGAGACATTTAAGTTACTTACAGATCAGCCTGACCTTCTTCAAGGTTCTTGGAATTGTTTTACTTTTTAAATGTCTGCTTAGAAGAATGCCCTTTATTCTAGGGTTATTTGAATTACATTACTATGACACTGGGATGTTACCTTTGAGTTTTCTCAATAATGTCCCATATATTTAATGATTTCTCTAAAATCAGGTTGATAGAAACCTAAGAAATTCTTTGTTCTTTGTGTATTCTAGGAATTGTTACTTGATAGCCTCCCAGCAAATGTGCTTTTGCTGAGATAAAGACATATTTTGGGGTGGCATATTCTGAACCCCTTCACCACACTTCCAGGAGTACAATAGTGTTTAATGAGTATCAGATATTAATAATTGTTCTGAGTCTTAAATTCCCTGTAAAATAAAATAAAAATAATAGTAGAATCTTACAGTGTTATGTGGAGGTTTAAAACAAGAGGAATAATTGAAAGACATATGACATTTATCCTGATACACAATAGTTCTTATTAACATTTTCACAATTTACTATTCTTTGTCAAACTCAGTATACAAATGTTCAAATCTAAATGATTTCCTGGGTTTTATTTCTTTATGAGGCTTCTCATGTCATATAAAGCGATATTAAATAAATGTGTATGTATTTCTTCTGTTAATCTGTGTTATGTCAATTTAATTCTTAGGGTCAGCCAAAATCTGAAGAAGGGAGAGGTAAAATTTTTGCCCACTGAAGTGGCATAGTAAAATGAGGATAGTCTTTGGGCAGAAAGGCATGAGTAGACAGACATAACCTACTACTGACTATGTGTCCTTTGTTAAGTTACTTAAGTTCTCTGTGATTATTCAACTTTAAAATGGTTATAATTATAATACCTTCTTGGTTAATATAAATGTTAGCCATGATATCTCTACCTCTATGTCTATATCTCTATCTATCTAAGTTTTTGACCCATTGTAGGTATTCTAAAGGTTGTAGTAAACGTATCTGTTCCTATTATGGTAAGTTGGCAGACATTACATGAAATATCTTGTATATATTATCTTATTTAAATAAACTCTTCTATTTCTGTTGATCTGAAGTTATTACAATGATGAGGAACCAAGACTCAGACAGTAAAAATAATCTTGTTGTTTTAGATTTATCTATTCACTCTGTAACATTTATGGAGCCATTGTTATATGCTAAATATTGTGGAAGGTTTGGGGATTTAAAGATGAATCAACTTCATAATAGATAAATAGCCAGTATAAATAACTGCATTAGATAGCAACCTATACCAAAAGGTCTTGTGATTGTGATTGGTAGAGTGCATTGTGGTTTTATAGTGATTTCACCTATATTATCTTATTTTACACCGTTAGATAAACAATTAGGGTTTTTATTTTAAAATCATACAGAAACTTATATTTCTAATACTGAATGCTTCTAAACTAGAGATCAAGGTTATTACGTATGTTGGGAATTGAGAAGAGTTTGCCAGGACAATTGTCAGAACAGGTGCTGCACATAAAACAAAATTAATTAGCTATTGTAGTACTGCTACCTTACTTATCTGAAGGTGGGCTCCATTCTACACCAACTGGATTCCCACCCAAATCATTTGTTTATTGTTGACTTTGTAGAAAAGATAACAAAAAAGTTGAGATATTTATATTTTCATTTATGAAAAATAAAAAATCAATAAATATTTCTTATTCAATGCTTAACTGTATTTTATAACACTGATTTATAGCCATTGCTTTAATATTTGATTATGAAATTATCTTTCAATAGTTAGTGAAATAATCAATTTGAAGGGAATGATACAATGTAGATAGAAATATGTCTTTAAATCAAAACACTGTATTATGTCTTTAAATCAAAACACTATATTTAGGACTCTGATAATTAAACACAGAATTTTATATAAATACAATTTAGTGGATATTCATTTTATAAAGGCATGAACAAAAGTATCTTAAAATCTTTTGTGTTAGTCTGAGACAAAGTATAAATGTCTATATACTATACTGTAAGACATTTATAGTTGCAATTGCACTCTATAATTGCTTCAAACTTTATTCTTTAAAAATTTAATAGTGCTTCAAATTTAATCACTTTTGTTTTACTGTTCTGCAGAATTACACAGACATATGCTTAAGCTAAACTTCACCTTTTCTTGAGAATGTTTTTTCAAAATTTTTATTTACTGGGAGATACATTTAAGATTCAAATGTATATTAAAGATATTGTTTTGGTTTGATCTTTTAAATTTTTATTTCGAGAAGCAACTATTTTAAGTAAACTAAATGAAGTTAGAAATGTCTTCAATGTTTTTATTTCTGTCATTTTACAATTGAAGATCTTGCTTTTGAGAAGTATCCTCACTAAAATATACACTGATAGTGGAACATTTTAGAGATCAGAAGGGACTTTTCATTTAGTCTAATCTCAAAGTAATTATATGAAAATAGTAACATTCAATGAAGCCTGGAGACTTGTGTTTCCAGAGCAGTTTGGTTATGGGAATTGTTGAATAGTAAGCATTGGGATTTCATATGCATTATTCTATTTTATTAAATATTGCCTAATGTCTCCCCAAATGGCATTCATGAGATAAATTCTACTTGACTATAATGCATTTTTAATACACTGCAGAATTCAATTTCCCATTGTTTTATTTAGTGTTTTGTTTCTATGTTCATAGTGAGTTTTTAATATTTTCTGTTTCTGGTTCTGTTCTTAAATGTTTTATTCTACCTTCATAATATGAGTTTGGTCAAACTCCCTATTTATGTTTAATTTTAATTCTCTAAAATGTATTGTATAACAGAGAAATTAACTGCAATTTGGAGATTTGGTAGAACACAACTATAAAATAATGTATATCCAATGACTTTTGCAGGGACAAGGAGATCTTTAAAAAATATATATTTTTTAAATTGTAGTTTTAAAAATGATTCTATTTCTTCCTGAATAAATTTGATAATAACTTTTTACATAAAATGTCAATTTTTTCTACATTTTAAATTTATAGGAATACATTTGCTCATAGTATTTTCTCATATTTAACTATTCTACTTCAATCTGTTTAAAAGTATTCCTTTTTCCCTTTTCTTGATGTTTGGTTTTATGACAATGGAAAACCAGATACAATTGCCTTTTATATAGCAAGTGCTGAAATATTGATGAATTCTTGCTATTCAAACTAGTAAACATCAATTTAATTTTTTTAAAATAAAAGATTTTGTGATCATCTATCTTCTTTATTATTTCTTAGTTTTCTATTTGTCCATTTATGTACTTAATATTTTTCTACAATATATTTCTTTAGGTTTATCTTATATTATTTTACTTACTTATTGACATAAATGCATCAGTTATCTATTTCAAGCTTCATTATTAAAATAAATTTATTTAAAACCTAAATTTATATTTATCACTTTTGCTACCTCCTGAAATAACTGAATAAATACTGAAATAACTGAAAAAACTCAATGTTTTCAGCATACCCAATAATTGTTTATATAGAAAACTATATGTGTTTTGTAGTTTTTTAAATTGCTATTGTGCTTTAAAATTCCTCTGTAGTATTTCCCAAATTATTAGTTTTGGATTTGACACTCTAGAGGTAGAATTATCCTATTTTATATATTTTCAATGATGACATTTTTATTCAAAAAACTTAATAGTTTTTTTCCCCACATCCAGCATTTCTTGTTTTACTTTGGCCTTTATTTTCATATTTTTAAAAGTTTCATGAGTGTAATTTTTAAAAATTTGTTCACATACTCAAAATCTTTTCAGACAATTCTATAACATTTATATAACTTGTTCCCAGTTTTTACTTGGACTGTTGTCTTTGTTAGCATCAGAATTTTCATATATATATACATACACATGCATACATATATATTTTTATATATATGTACACACATATTTTAGAGAATTTTATGTATATTCAGTTTGCTGGCTCATTTTAAGGGGTTGTTTATAGTTTTCTTTCTCTTTTATTTTTTCCTCTTTCTTCAGTATTTTTATTTAGATTTTTCTGCAACTTATAGCCCAGGGTCCCCTATTTACAACACCATTTTTTAATGTTGCTTTTGGTTCTTTTCTTCTTTTGATATTGCACATTTGGTTATTTAATGGACAGATGGGTTTATATCCATGAGCCAAGGCTATTTCTATGTCTTCTTACCTTCTGAAACATAGAACTTCCTATAGGCAATAAGTACAGCCTATGATTGGACTAGGGGTTTTAATAAATCTCCATTCCTGAGCAGGAGGCTCGCCCTACCCTACACTTGGGTTTCAAGCTTTGAATTTAACTCTGTTCTTTCACCCCCAGTGAAACATCTTTTCTTTTACCTCCATAAAGTCAACATCCCAGCCACCATCCCCTATTCCTCACAAGGAGCACAAGAGAAGAATTCATCTCTTCCTTAGTTTTCCATTTTTTTTTAGTTTGCTTAGTTATTGCTCTTCTTGTTTGTGTTTCTTGAGTTTTTGGTGGTTTTTTTTGTTTGTTTTGTTTTTTTTGTTTTTAGCCCAACTAGGTCTTTTTGGTTTTAGCCATTTTAAAATGTATTTATCATTGATGTATATTTAGAGCAGAACATGTGCATCAAAGCATGAACTTCTTGTACCATGCTGACTGTAAGTCCCACTACATAAAATTTTAAAATTTCTGTAACAGATAATTATAGACTATTATTCCTTGAGCTTTTATATAGGATTTCTGGCTCAGACAAAGTCATCAAAAATTAAATTAACCTTGCTTCTTACATCTAATGTTTCTTTCCAACCCAGGCTACAAGAAATACTACTCTTACTATTCCATTTCTTTTCAGGTGCAACAATTGTGGCTTAGATAGGCAATACAATTTTTTAAAAGATGACACATCTCTTGCTTCACATAGGAAAGACTAATGAGAACCTTGGGATTTCCCTGGTGTGTCTCTAAACTATCAAATTAACCCATATCCAGTGACATTCAAGACAAAATTGAGCCCATTTCTGGACAAAAGAAACTAATATTGACAATAATGGCTCTACAGTTTTTGAGTATAGGACAAGGAGATCTATATTTTCCTGTGGAAACCTCTTTCATGATAGAGAGAAAGTTATAAAATATCAAATATTACAAAACAATTTGAATGCTATAATATTGATAGACAGATACAAAAAAAGAATTTGTGTTTTCTAGTTATATGCAGAGTTTGAAATGAGAAAAAAATTCAAGCAAAAAGTTATTTGGTTTATAAAACATACATAGAACAACTGGAACGAATGTTTATCCATGTATTAATTAAATTCATATTTTTATCATTATAAATTTGTGGTTTCAGTTTTAAATCCACACATTTGCTTTCTTGTTCCATAACTGAAAATGAGCCTTCTTAGTATGCTATCTTCAATTATGTCTTAAATTATAATATTTCTGTGAAAATTCTATAATTCTGCATATACAGATACAAATGTATCCTGAAAAGAATGTAAAATTTCAGAAATATGCTTAAAAAGTAAACATAATTTTGAAACTCAAATGTATTATAAAAATAATTGTCTTTAAACTTGACTCCAGGATTTTCTACAAAGCTCTTTAACACAATTATTAGGGCTCTCTTTCTTCCATGAAAAGAAATCTCATATGTTACAAATAAAATAATGAGTTACCCAAAATAACTTAGTTGCCATGTCTATGTTGTGCATAGAGATTGGCAATTTTTGGTGAAATGTGGGTGGTATGCACAGAGAATGTAGAGTATTCTGGCCAACATTTTATTTTTTCTTAATATCTTATCACTTGGGCATAATGGAAACAGAAGGGCAGAGCTGGGAGATGGTGATGATTAGAATTTAATTAAGTATTTAGTTATGATTTATACCTTTCTAGTACCGCTCAGGATATTCTTATGAAAATTGAAAGAACAAAACTACTTATTCTCCTTGAATTTACTATTGATGTTCATCATCTCTCTAAGGAAATTTCAGTAGGAAAATAAAAACTTTTTTTATTTATATGGAGAGTTGGGGAGTACTAATAATTTGATAATGCTATATATACCTTTTCTATTCTCCAAAGGGCAGAGCATTGCCCTGAACCCTGAGTGGGTGCTTAATACACACGATTAGTTAGTTGTATAATTATCCATGTTGTTACTTATGTTACTCACTGTGCTTAAAATTCCATTCTCATTCTAGTTAGCTTAGAAAATGTCTAATTAACTTTTGACACTCAGATACTATTATTAATCTCTCCCTAAGACAAAACTGAACACTCTTTCCTTTTTTGTGCCCAGTTAATAATAAATGTCTCTGCTAGAGAAAATGTTCTTTGAAGACAAAGAAATTTCCTCCACTATTACATCCTCAGCATGGTTTGGCACAGTAGACTGTTATTAATAAGGAAAGAAGTCATAAAAATTTCTTTCTCTTAACTCTATATTGATGATCAATAGGTAGACATATCTTGATTGAGCATTATCTATGTCTATATATTATATATATTGAGTTGATTAAATAGTAATTGTTAAAATGATGTTCTGCAGTGGAAGTCAAAATAAATATTGATTTTAAGTTGGTTGGCACATAAAAATTTGCATGCATATAACCATAACTTACCTAATGATGTCATTAAATACAAGATAAGTTAAAATGCAGAAAAATTAAATTTGTTTCCTATCTTTATATACGAAAATCAACACAAGAAAGATTAAAGACTTAAATATAAGAACTGAAACCATAAAAATTCTAGAATAAAATCTAGGAAAAATTCTTCTGGACATTGGCCTAGTCAAAGAATTTGTGACTTAGACCCCAAAAGCAAATACAACAAAAACAAAAATAGAATAATAATACCTACTTAAACTAAAAAGCTTCTGCCCAGTGAAAGAAATAAAAAAAGGGTAAATAGACAATCTACAGAATAGGAGAAAATATTCACAAGCTATATATATCCAACAAAGGACTAATACCCAAAATCTATAAAGAACTCAAGAAACTGAGCAAGAAAAAAACGAACAACTCCACTGAAAAGTGGGCAAATGACATGAATAGATATTTTCCAAAGATACAAATGGACAAGAAACATATACAAACATGCTAAACATCACTATTCATCAGAGAAATGCAAATTAAAACCACACTGAGATAGCATCCTACTCCAATTAGAATGGTTGTTATGAAAAAGTCAAAAAACAACAGTATCTTGTGGGGATGATGCTGTGAAAATGAAATACTTATATATTGTTATAGTAGGAATATAAATTAGTAAAACCTCTATGGAAATCAGTGTGGAGATTTCTCAAAGAGCTATAAGTATGTATAAGTATGTTTTTGTATGCTTTGTCAAGAATCACTTGATTGTAAGTATATGGTTTTATTTATGGGTTTGCTATTCTGTTTCATTGATCTATGTGTCTACATTTATAGCAATACCATGCTGCTTTGGTTACTATAGCTTTATAGTATAATTTGAGGGCAGATAACATGCTGTCTCCAGATTTGTTGTTTTTGCTTACAGTTGCTTTGGCTATTCTCACTCTTTTAAAGGACACACTATTCAAAAAATGGTGCTGGCAAAATTGGAGAGCCAAATAGAGAAGAATGAAACTGGATCCTTATCTCTCACCATACACAAAAAATTGACTCAAGATGGATTAAAGACTTAAATGTGTGACCTGTCACCATAAAAATTCCAGAAGAAAACTCAGTAAAAACTCTTCCAGGCATTGGCCTAGGCAAAGAATTTATGACTAAGACCCCAAAATCAGATAAAACAAAAACAAAAATAGACAAATGGGACTTAATTAAACTAAAAAGGTTCAAAAGAAACAATCAAAAGGGTAAATGGACACCCTATAAAATGGGCAAAAACATTCACAAACTATATAGCTGACAAAAGACTAATATCTAGAATTTACAGGGAACTCAAACAAATCAGCAGGAAAAAAAACAAATCACCCTATTAAAAAGTGGGCAAAAGACATGTACAGATATTTTTCAAAAGAAGATATACAAATGGCCAACAAACATATGAAAAAATGTTCAACATCATTAATCACCAGGGAAATGCAAATTAAAACTACAATGAGATCACCTTACCCCAATTAGAATGGCTTTTATTAAAAAGTCCAAAAAACAACAGATGTTCCTATGGATGCAGAGAAAAAGGAATGCTTATACACTATTGATGGGACTATAAATTAATACAACCTCTGTGGAAAACAGTACAGAGATTCCACATAGAACTAAAAGTAGATGTACCATTTGATGTAGCAATTCCACTACTGGGTATCTACCCCAGGAAAAGAAGTCATCTTATCAAAAAGACACCTGTATTAATATGTTTATTGCAGCACAATTCACAATTGCAAAGATATAGAATCAACCATAAGTGCCCATCAACCTAGGAGTGGATCACATTTGTGTATATATGTATACACACACACACCACACACATATATGCACATACCATGGAATACTACTTAGATATAAAAAATAATGAAATAATGTCTTTTGCAGCAACTTGGATGGAACTGGAAACCATTATCCTAAGTGAAGTGTCTCAGGAACAGAAAAACAAATACCACCTATACTTACTTGTAAGTGGGAACTAAATGATAGGTATACATGGTTATGCAGAGTGGCATAATGGAATTTGGATATCATAATGGGGAGGCTGGGAGAGGGTGACGGATCAATGTTACCTATAGGGTACAGCGTACACTATTCAGGTGACAGGTACACTAAAATCCCTAACTTCACCACTATATAATTCATCCATGTAACAAAAAACCACTAATACTCCCTACAACTATTGAAATTAATAATAATAAATAAGTGCAGATCTACTATTTGATCCAGCAGTCTTACCATCAGATATCTAGCCAAAGGAAAAGAAATCTTAATATCAAAAAGAAAACTGTGCTCATGATTATCACAGAACAATTCACAATTGAAAAGATAAGGAATTATTCTAAGTGCCCATCAACCGATGAGTGGATAAAGAAAATGTAGTGTATATATAACATGAAGCATTACTCAGCCATAATAAAGAATAAAATCATGTCTTTTACAGCAACATGTATGGAACCATTATCCTGAATGAAGTACCTCAGGAATAGAAAAATAAGGCCAAATGTTCTCACTTGTGAGAGGTAAGCTATGGATACACAAGGATACACAGACTGGTATAATGGACATTGAAGTCTCAAAGTGTGTGGGGGGTCAAAACTTAGAGGGGGCGAGGGATCAAAAATTACCTATTGGGTACAATGTACACTATCTGAGTGATGGGTACACTAAAGGCCCAGATTTCACCATTATGTCATATATGCATGCAATAGATTTCAACTTGTACCCTCTAAATCTATTGATATTTTTAAAAATTTCATATAGAAAAAAATCATAAAAGTAATGAAATAAACTCTACTCCCATTGAATTGCTAGGTAAGTATACATTTAAATATGTATAAAATAATTTTAAGCAAGTGTGACCTTGGGACTCTAGTTACTAAAAAAGACATAATTACTAATTACTTATGGCTTTACATGCATATATGTATACAAGCACATATACACACACAAAAATTGGTAAAAGAAAACATTTTATATAGTATGTCATGTAGATGCAGGATATACTCCTTTTTTTAATGTTGAAAGGACCATAGTTTAAGAAATCATATTAGAAGCTTCAGTTGCGTCTTAACTATTTAGTAATTATGCATTATTGGAGAAGGCACAGAACCCTCTGAGTCTCTGTTCCTCATTCTATCAATTTCCAGGATATTTTTAGGATTAAATGCATGTAGTCACTATTTTAAAACTGTTACAACATTTTTTTGCTCATATCATTGATAATCATGAATGAACAAATGAGATAATTTAATTTAAGCATATTTGTGTTGCTTTTTATAAAAATGATAGATGTTTTGGAAATGCCACTAAAGTTCTGTGTTTCAGCCAAGTAAACATTTCTAATAATTATAATAATTGGCATTTTAATATGTTCTCTAATTTCTTTTTTAGAATGAAAATATTGCCCATCACCTATGTTTATCTCAGAAATATGACTTCTAGAATAATTTTGTTGTCATTTTTTTATTCTTCAAATTACATTTCACAATTATATTTTCATACTCTATACTAGACAATAATCTAATTGTAAATCTTATAAATCTTAAACCTTTGAAAGAGGGAGATGTTAATAAGTGAATTTATATTGTATGTAATTTTAAGGGAAACTTGTAGTCAGATCCTTTTTGGCGCTTTAAGGTTTTATGTTCGAGAGTTTTGCCTTCTTAAATCAGCTTGCCAAAAGTTATTGTTTTCATATACATAATTATAGCTTGATTTCAATATTGATTAAAGATAAAATGGGGGATTTTAACACATCATTCAAAATAAAGGTTTAGGATCTACAAAGGGAGTGTTAAAGTGAAAACCACTTACTATTTTCCATATCTTCTCTCTGATTAACATCTAGCAGCATTATTTTTTAGAGACAATAAAACCATTTGGGATGGACCTTCTATTAATATCATTGATAGTTTTTCCACATGTTATCATACTTTAAAGTTATTTCAAATTTGTTAGGCCATTGTTATTTTAACATCACAGTGGAATGTTATATTACTTGTATTACTTATATTTATTCACTACATTTTTATAGCATGGATCACTTAGACTGCTATTGTCAATAGTTACAGAAAACTCAAAATTACTTAAAAACAAGGAATTTGATAAGCTCATACAATTGGAATTTCAGATGTAGGACAAACCTTGTCTGAACTTAATCTAGGCAGTGTGGTCCCATCTCTGTAATTTTCTGGGCATCTCCCTCCTCTTTGGTACTTCTTAATCATTTGGTAGAAAAATGGCTCTAGCTTTTCTAAACCTTTCATTTGCATCAGGCTATATCTTGCAAATTAAGACCAATTTCTTCCTCCTGGTTTCTTTTTATCAGTGAGGATTTTTATCTCTGAGTCTTCAGTGTGCTTCCCCTTCTCTGACTCAAATTGGGTCAAATGTCTACTCATGAACTAACCGTTAGACTTAAGTCTGGGTTTCTGACAGATCATCAACAAATGAGATGACTAACCACTATTGCCTGTGTTTTAATCATGACTTACCTCCTGAGCTTGAACCAATTTTTCAAAGTATAAGATAGCTAGACAAAGGAGGGAGGTCTACAATGTTATTGAAAATGGCAAACATAATAATGCTCTCTTTGCAAAATATTTTCACATACATTATCTCACACAAGATGACACTTCTGAATGCCCTTTTCAGTTTCCTCAAGCATACATATGTTAGCTCTTCCAACTCTATAACTGTTATTGGAGTTATATCCTACATAATATTTTCTTAAATATCTTTGGGGTCCCAAAAAGTAGCTATGTATTTCAAGAAATGCTAAACATCAGTAGACAATTTATCTCTGTACTAACTGAAAAATAGATAAAAGAGAAAAGTTAATCTCTCTGTTGTTATTTTAATCATTTTAATTCATGAGAAACACAGTACTTCATATAATGCTATCTACTCAAAAAAATCCACTGTTCCAATATCCTAAGGCTAGGACTTTGTATGCAGAATGATCAGACTGAAACAGAGTTTATTTAATCATTAGAGCCATGTGAAAATTTGGACAGATTTCTATGTCATTCATTTGGTTGCTAGATATGTTTAAATTGTTAAAATAATGGCATGATCACCTCTGTAGTTTTTCAAATTTATAGATGTAGACTGATATTTTTTCTCAGGAATGTTCCTTTGTTTTTAGTCATTAGAATGCATGCTTTTTATTTTACTTATTTTTATACTCAAAATACATATTTTGAATCACTGCCAGAAACAAATATCTTCATTCTGTTATAGATTTTGCTGGATTTATTTTCTCAAAATAGTACATTTATTAATGGATGCAAACTCCACTCTTATAATCTAGCACAAAATAATTCACCTTTGATCTTAGAGAAATCATATAATTCTATGCACTAATGTCTAATGATTGAAAACAAACTAATAAAGAAACAAATTGCAACAAAATCGATCATTTAGAATCATGAACCTCTTGCATTTGTTTAAAATGATTTAACTATGTACAGAAATTTAAAAGCATGCCAATACTCAAGCAGAAAATTTACATTATTTTTATGTAGAAAATAAGAACCCAGAGATTGGAAAAATGTTATAATAACTCAGTAACATGTTTTATTTAAAATAAAATAATATTTTATTTATATGGATATAATAGCCTTATTCTGTTGTTCACCTAATGAACAGCACAATTGCCCAATCAAACCCTCATAAATTGGAGATTAAAAGAGAGAGACAAAATTTAGTAATTCAATGGGCACAAGTATTCTTAATTATTTTCACACAACAAGGGGACGGTGTATTAGCAAATATCTAACTACATGTGCTTTGATGGGCAATATACTATTAAGGAGCAGGGTTAACACTCTCTTTCTTACTCTCAATTGTGTTGAACCATATGTTGGACATGAAAATTACTAGTGCATATGCCCACCCATACCTTCCTGTTCCTGGCTCTTGGAGGGACGGACTGGAGCTTCAGGGTGGACTAATCCCTTCTGTTTCTCTCAGACTATACTGGGAAATGGTTGTAATTGTGACTAACTTGGAAAGGTGGCTGTGGCTCCAACTGTTCATTCTGGCATTTATAAAACATTTTACAGTGGGGGCTGCTTCTTTTAGCTGCCTGCCTTGTAGCCTTGTCTGTCAGCTCCCATGCAAAATAAATGGCTTGTTTCCACACAATGTGTGACTGTCATCACCCTGCCCAAACATTTTTGTTGTATTCTGTGTGGCTCACAGATGAATGTTTTTTATTTCTTTGTGATGTGGGTGTCTGCATGCCAGTGATTTCCAGTTTCAATATTTCTTATTTCATCGGAACTGGTCACCTGTGATATTTTCAAGCATTTTGGCTAGAGATGGATGAAAGAAAAATGAAATAATTTGAAGCTATATATAGACAATTATATGATTACAAAGAAAAAACACCACCGTTATTTTATTGGCATAGTTAATGAAAATCTACACCATAGCTTGCTATATAAAAATCTACACACTTATATTCAAATTTAAAATACATTTTTGAGAAATATACAGATATATTTGGCCTTCTTTTCCTAACTCTTGGCAGTATAAAAAGTGAGATGAATAAATCATTCCTAATAGAAATATCTTTGAGTTTTTTAAATAAATAAGAGCATTTATTTTTGTATTTTATTTTTTAGTTTTGGTGTTTATTGCTTTTCTGAACAATTTTTATTCCACTTCTCCTATATCAATCATCTCATAGTTCTTTATTACTGGTGTGTTTAGGACCCACTAAGATATATCCTTACTTAAATGATTCCTGTGTTTCTTTGTAAAAGAATAAATGCAACTTTGTTTTCTGTTTGCTTTTTGTTTTTATTTACCCCTTAGATTTCTTTTTTTTTAGTTTCATTAAATATCCAAGGTTTAAAGATTCAGTAACATTGCAAATTCCTGAAAGCATGCATTTTGAGTGTCAGCCCGCTGTGTTCTTGACCTACTTTGCCTCAGAGAGACCCATAGCCAACAGGTGCCATGCATCTGTGCCTCAACTATTCACAGGTGATGCTAAATATGTCTTTGACTTTTGATATGTAAAATTCTGTTAAATTACAGAAAGAGATGGGGATGATGAAATTTTCATTCCCATCAAACTTCTCATTCAAATTTTCCACCAAGATTTCAAAGAATATTCTCACTTATTTTATAGTTTCACCAGAGAGAGCATCAAGAATCCTAATAAATAGCAGCTCCCACTTAATGTATTAATAGATTAGCTACTGAGCATGTCATGTCTTAAATGAGATATCAACACAACTCTCAGGTATGGGAAGAAAATTCCAAATCTAGTTAAGCTAATATCTATTAAGGATATATGATGTTTTGAAATAAGGAATAGTCTGTATTATTTCGCTAATGTCTACTTTAAGAAAAAGTGAGATCCATCCAACAAGAAATTGAGTGGATAAAATTATCAAATTTTGAATCAACAAATGGGCTGAATGGTTATAATTATCTTTTAGATTCATTATCTAATTATTATATAATGTGTTTTCTAACCCAAAATTAATTGCTAGAACCAATTACATTGATAGATAGGTAAAATTAAGGTTGTTAATATTCTACCTTCATAAAGCTCAAAGTTCATAGTGTCTTCAGATGATGGAATAATTCTGAGTAGGCTGATTTGATTTGACCTAGCATGTGATGAGTTTTTCTGTTGCTATTTTAAATTGCAATTAAGTTATGGTAAGATGTGATGGCAGCCTCTGCATATACTATAGAGAATGGTTTAATGTTTTAAGCAAAAAGAGAAATGATCAGTTTGATTATTAACTAGCATTATCAAGGTTACTTTACAACTTATAAAAATATGACAAACACAAAATCACATACAATGACTATACTGATACCACCCCACCATAAATACACACACACATACACACAAACATAAAAACAAAAACTCCTTTTGTTGTTTCAATTGCTGTCAAATGATGAAATATCTTCCAAAACCCAAATGACCTATCCAAACCTTGTATATTGGTTCAAGACCTTGTTCATAGCCTACTTTTTGATGAATCTCCCTTTATTAGGACAACTTTTTCTAGCTATACTGTATCTCAGATTATTCTTTCATCCTTACTAATCATAATATATAGCCTTTGTGTGTAGTCTTATTTGTCATATCAGTCCCGAAAGGATTAAGTTTTTAGGGAAATGGGGCTATTATGTCACATGTGTCTTTTATATCTTCCCACAGCCTCATGGAGTGGTGACCACAGAGAAAATAGGAAACAGGAAAATCCTTAAATGATTTGATAATTGTCTGATAAATATTTATGCACACACATTTCATATTTCAACCAGTTATGTTAGCAGTATGCTCATGACTTGAATTTGGCCATGAAATCTCAAAAAATTTCACACTCAATCATAAAGGGCAGATGGGAAGATTCCCTTGAAAAATTGTAGACATCTGTGCTGTCATCACATAAGAAACCCTAACATCCTGTGGCTAACTTCTGATTATTTAACTTCATGAAAATGAGCTTCATTTCTACCTTCAAAAGGAGAAAACATAAAGGGGAAAGGGACTTCCTTCTTCCCTTTGGTTTCTGTACTAACTGCTATATATCTGCCCAAAGCATTTATAAAAAGAATGCCTCTAATTTTGTGGGTTGTGTCAGATTAAAATATATGCATGGTTGAGCCCATGGATAACAGCATCACTCTTCCAACTGAAAGCTCATGGTAAATATCTTGTACACTTACTCCTTTTTCTTCATTATTGCAAATAGTTTGTAATTCATATCTTAACATGCTGCCTACCTCAAAATTTCCCTACTCAAGTGACACCAAAATAATTTTTCATTCAGCTATTCCCTTCTGTACACTTCCAGATTCTTACATTTACTATTATATTTTCTTTTTCCTCCCTTTTATACTTGTTTTCATTTTTGTTTCTCTTTTTTTTTTTGCCTTTTGATCTTTTACCTTCTTCTCACTCTTCATTTTTTCTTTTCCTTTTACCTCTATGTATTTTAAAACTGTTTAATGAAAACCCTGATGTTAAACTTTGAGATGTTCCAATGTCAATTTATGTGGCTTTTTCCCTTGAGGTGTTTACTGTCTGGTAAGACAGATGGTGCACATACGAATTAAATATAAAACATATTAAAAATTATAAATGCCATGAGAAAAAAATTATTGATGAAGAATTTACCGCATACAACGCAGCCTTTCTAATCATAACTTCTGAATAACCTTTTTACTGAACTATTAATTTATTTGGATTTTATGTATTTTTAAAAATAATCTTAGCCATTAGTATTACCTGAAAATTTCTCAACAGACTAGGACATGAAAACTATAAAAGGTTTAAGAGTAAGGGCTTGAAACACTCATGCTTGATCTGAGATAGTGCTGGCATCCGTATTGAGGAAGGTTTCAATCAGAAGGAAGAATCCCAGTTCAGAGGCTGTCTCAATAATGTAACAGAAGAAAATAAATAAATGGGTTAAAGTACATAGTAGGGAGAAATAAGAATATATTAGGGTTAATTTAAATGATATGTGTGAAGTAGCATTATTATGTTTCTTCCTTTTACATTGTCCTTCTCATCTAAAGGCAAAACTCCTTCAGAGGACAGAGTAGATGTGACATTGCTGAACAGAAAACCAAAGAATTTAACTTTGCTGCATTTGGGACTAATGGGAGCGGTGCTGATGGACAGAATGGTGGAAACATAATTAATTAATGTCTTACTATTAATAGCAACCTTCTTTTCAGAATGGCCTATCTCCCTCTTGGCCCACATGATCACTGTGGAGCTATGATCTCCAAGCAATGTTACCTTACCCAAACAACCACACTCACTCTGTTCAGAGGTGGGAAGCTCAACTAAGGGTAGCCAAGGTCCTCCCTGATGATTAGAATATGGATATAGAGCTATTTTCTATTTTGGTGTGTTTCTACTAAAAGATGAAACCTGCTGTTGGCTACATGTTTATGAGAAATGAAGAAAATAGGCTCATAAGAAAAATAGAGAAATTACTGCTGATGGTAGGATGCCTGCCATGCCAAATGAAGCTATGGCAAAGGTGTGGAGATGGGGAGGAGGCCAGGACAGCACATGTAGCTTGGGTAGCATGAGCAACAGCTGGCAGCACTGGCACCGGTAGAATACACCTATAAGCGTGTCAACCTGTAGGTTCTTCAAGATACATCTGTATACTTATGGTAAACTGCCCTTACTTTCTCAAGTAATATCAAGTTGAAATCCTCCTGTCTGCCAGCCCTGAAAGTAGAACTTCTACAATTAGAAAGGAAATCTGCCTATGAAAATTCTTAGACAAAATAATGGATTCTCTGGGTACTTTCAATCTCTTTCCTAATAAAGAAAAAATTGTTTTATCTATGATCATTTGTATTATCATTACATTTCTACTCTATATGGGCTGTCAAATTATTCTCAGTAGGCATAGTGCTTATTGGACATACATGATTAAATTGAAGAGATGATCCTATTAAATAAATTCATTTCAATTGAATAATATCTATGTGGATGACAAATAGAAAAGAAAAACACAGTTGCCATTTTAAAAGAATAAAAATAGAACTCATTTTTTTTAACATAAATTGAAAGTTGTGGAAATATTAGCCAATAATGAACTTAGAATGTTGAGTCAGTGTGGCTTACTTAATTTGTCTTTTTTTCCTATGTTATAACCATGCCTAATCATACTCAAGTTAACAAGAGATGTCAATAAAGTTTTTAAAAGAGAAATTGATTTTGATTAATATGGTTTTAGTCATGAAAGGGAGTTGCCCACACTTTTCCTGAGTCAGTACATATTCCATATTCTCATATATTTTCTATTCCTATGGATCTTTTAAATTCCAAATAAATCTGAAATATTGTAAAATCCTCAATGCTTACAGATAATTTTAACTATTTCATGGGTATATTTTATTTTGTTCTTTTGGGTAGATGCCCAGTAATGAGATTGCTGAATCAAATGGTAGATCTACTTGTAGCTCTTTGAGGTATCTCCTTGAGATATCATCATATTGCTTTCCACAAAGGTTGCAATGTTTGTAGTCCCACCAGCATTGTGTAAGTGTTCCTATCCCTCCGCATCTACGCCAACATTGTTTTGAGACTTTTTGATAAAGGCCATTCTTACTGGAGATAAGTGATATCTCATTTTGGTTTTGATTTGCATTTCTCTAATGATTAGAGATGTTGAGCATTTTTTCATATGTTTGTTGGCCATTATTCTGTCTTCTTTTGAAAAGTTTCTGTTCATGTCCTTTGCCCAATTTTTGATAGGGTGTTTGATTTTTTCTTGCTGATTTTCCTGAGTTCTAAATAGATTCTAGTTATCAGCCCTTTATCATATGTGTAGCATGCAAAAATTTGTCCCATTCTATAGGCTGCCTGTTTGCTCTCGTGACAGTTTCTTTGGCTGTGCAGAAGCTTTTTAATATGATCCGGTCCCATTTATTTATTTTTGCTGTTGTTGTGATTGCCTTTGGGGTCTTCTTCATAAATTCTTTGCCTAGGCCAATGTCTAAGAGAGTATTTCCAATATTTTCCTCTAGAATTCTAAATTTAAGTCTGGGTTTAATTCTAGGTTTAAGTTTGTTACCCAGTGTGAGTTGATTTTTGTGAGAAGTGAAAGCTGTGGCTCCTATATCAGTCTTCTACATGTGGTTATTCAGTTTTCCCAGCACCATTTATTGAATAAGGATTCTTTTTCCCAGTTTATGTTTTTGTCTGCTTTGTCAAAGACTAGATGGCTATATGAGGATGGTTTTTTACCTAGATTCTCAGTTCTGTCCAACTGGTCTATGTCCCTGTTCTTGTGCCAGTCCAAGAAGTTTTAATTACTATAGCCATGTAGTATAGTTTGAAATTGATGCCTCCAATTTTGTTCTTATTGCCTGGAATTGCTTTTGCTATATGGGGTCTTCTCTGGTTCCATATGAAACATAAAATTATTTTTTCTATATCTGTGAAAAATGATGTTGGTATTTTAATAAGGATTGCATGGACTCTGTAGGTCACTTTGGGTAGCATAGACATTTTAACAATGTTGATTCTGCTGCCCCATGAGTATGGTATGGTTTTTCACCTGTTTACGTCATCTGCTATTTCCTTCCTCAGTGTTTCATAGTTCTCCCTGTGTTTGTTTTTCTTTGTTTAGGAGTATTTGTGTTACTAGCAAATTTTATTCAACCTTATTTCTATTTTGTGTGTTTGTTTATGTAGCAGGATAAATATATTTAATAATTTAAATATATATGTATTTAATAATTTCGATAAAATATTACAAATTAAAGTTTCTTTTTTTTGAGATTTGATTCTTTCAGAAATCAGGTACATAGAAGTTTGAGAAACATGTGATAAGTATAAGCAAAAATTTACCTAAACACTAACTCTCAAGACCAGTTAAATATTCTCAAGCAAACAGTCAGAAAGTGAAGGTGGAAACATAATGAGAAAGAAGTTGATGGGGGACACACACTTGTTTTTTAAGTGGACTGGAGTTAAGTCAGTGCCCATAGATTCATGAATTCTACTCTTATAGATTCATCAATCACTAATACCCAGGTCATGCGCAACACTTCAGTTGGAGCCCAGAAATCATTTAGCCCTCACTTGAGTAGGTCCTATAATGTGTGTGTTAAAGAACCATTGGTTTTCTTTCTAGGTGGCCACCTGAGAACTCTCATGATAAAGGCCAAATAGTCATGTATCATTGATTGCCTTGTTAGAGTGATGCTTATTTGTTTAGGTTTAACTAGGACCCTTTGCTATACAGAGAAATCCTTCTAAAGACATAGTTGCACACTAATGCCTTGAACCTGTGTTACCTTATTGTGGAAAAGAGTCTTTGACAATGTGATGAGTTAAGGATCTTCAGATGAAGAGGTCATCTGGGTTTATCCTGGTGGGCCCTAAATGAAATGACAAGTATCCTCCTACGGGAGATGTAGAGGGAGACCAGACAGACACACAGAGGAGAAGGCATTGTAAAGATGGAGACAGAGACTGGAGGGATATGGCCACAAGCCCAGAAATATTGGCAGCCCTCAAGAGACAGAAAAATCAAGGAGCACATTCTCTTTTAGAGCCTTCAGAGGAAATGTGGCCCTGTTGACACCTTTTTTGGACGTCTGGCCTCCAGAATTGTGAAAGGAAGAATTTCTTAAAGCTATTGAATTTGTGATAATCTGTTACAGCATCTACAGGAAATTAAAATAGACACCATCCTACTTTTGCTACATGAACATTTCTTCCCATGAATGTGTCAGTATTCTGAGATATTAATAAAAAGTAGAGTCCTGGACATTGAGTGGAGTGGTTGTGTAAAACAGAAATTGCCAAATACTTGAAGATGTGTGAAAATGAATGGAACCAACTTGAGGATTTTTCTCTAAGCTATAACAGTAGTTAAATATAATTATTGGGTAAATATATATAAATATTTATATGCATATGTGTGTATATATATATATATTACAATTGTGTTTAGAGGAAGTAAAAGAGTATTTTTACTTTTGACCATCAAGGTTAATGAAATTAAGAAATGCTGTGCTGAGAAATTCTAATTTCTCTGTAACAATATCACTCTATATCCATTTGAAGGGAAGTTAGAAAAGTGAACTGAAAAATTGAGAGAATTTTTTTCTATTTTCTGAATGTATTTAGATTGAACAGACAATACAGTAAAATAAGAAAATGATCTACTCTCGGCACATAGGCACTCACAATGTAAGAGAAACTGTATGCTGCAGGATACTTAAAAGAAACAATTCACCTGAAATGGACATTCCCAAGAGAAGAGTATTGATAATATAATTAATTAGCCAGGTGGATTATATTCAATATTTTCACATATATATTATATATCTCATATATTACCAAAATACTCAAGAGTGTGGCATGCTTTCAATGTAAGTGCCCTATGCACAATCTTTGTTGAGAGCCTCTTGCTTTGATATAGTTAAGAGAAACATAGAAAGTGCAAGTCTTTCATCATAAAACAAAATTGAAGTCCTCATTCTACCAGTCATCTAATGGTGAAATCACTTGGTATGGCTTTCCCTCAATTTATACAGAATTCCAAGTATGTAAATTAAAAAAGTTAAATCTCCATTTCATGAATGTGAATAGTTTAAGAAAAGAGTCAGGGTATATGAACACATGCCAAAAAAAAAAAAAATGAAGAAGAGTAGCAAAGTCTTTATTTTTTATTTCAACATTAAAGCAAATACCACCTGTGTAGTCAGAAATGCCCACATCTTAACATACTGAGAACCGTGAGAAGTCAAGCAGGTGCTGAGGAAAAAATAGCAAAGAAGAAGTCATAATTTCTTAAAATAAACAAAACACTTATTTTCAAGTTTTTGACATCCTGTTTACTTCTCTTTGTATAAAGGTATAACAGGTACCACATATATAGTTGAGAAATATTTTTCCAAAAAATGCCTAGGATTGTGACCTGTAGAAAATGCCAAGAAATAGATGAGTTGAAGTGTTTTTGTTTTGGTTTTTTTTTCTTCTTCCTTTTATAAGGCAATTATATAAACAGAAAGGAAATTTGCTGTTAGGTGATTATTTAACACCAAGAGAATTATACAAACTAGCCAGTGGAAGAATCATGAATTTATAATGATTGTAAGATAGTTAAAGAAACCATGATGCAGACATACAGTAAAATGGATACTGTTGTTATAGCCATAGTTTGTTTACAAGAAAAGAGAAACTTTCAAAGCACCTCTAGCTGAAGTGAGGTTTGCCTTTTAGGAACCTAGGTGAAAGCTTGTCAAATAAAATGCAAGACACCCAGTAGTTTTAAATTTCACATAAATAACACATAATAATCTTGCATAACTGTGTCTCAAATATTGCACTATTATACCATACTTATACTATAAATATGATTCATTGTTTATCTGAACTCAAATGCTGCTGAATTCCTGTTCTGTAATTTGCTAAATCTTTCAACTCTAAAAATGTGTCCTAGATATTTCAAGGTATCCGGAGAGACTAGGAAAAGGATAGGGAAACACCACAGAAAACAATGTGGTTTCCACTGTCTCTCTCAGTGACTCATTCTCTATTTTACTTCCTGTCTCCTCTCTTCTCTGTTTTATCCAGAACTGAATGGTTTCCCATTTTTTCCTTCTATTACATTCTCATGTTTTTTCTCAATATAGAGCAATTTTATATGTTTTGTTTATTTATTTTTTCCTGCATGCAATAAAGAAGCAAGTTGGCCCAGTTTAGATTATGACCTACCTCTGGTCAAATCAATAGTCACTTTGGTTCTAGATCACTTGGTCCAGTGTTTTCTCAATGAAGCAGCCACAAAAAATAAATGAGGAAGCAGGAAATTGAGAACGTACTATCTAAGCCACAGTTATAAATTGTGTCTTCAATGATTTTCTTACAAATCACAATTTTACAATATTAATTGAAAACAAGTACACAAAATAGTCTATACTACAAAACTCCAATCTTGTTTTACATACACATATACACATATGCAAACACAACTACATCCACACAATTTTTTTTAAAAAAGAAAAAAATACTCAAAAATATTCTCAAATATAGTTGTGGCTTTGATTCAAATTAATTTTGTCTTGTATGTATATTTTCACATTTGCCAAATTTTGAACAAAGAGCTCTATTTACCTAAAGAAGTCATGGTACCAAAAAATAGATAAGAGGAAGAAGCACATGTTTTCTAAGAAGTATGAGTGCTGGGAGGGTTGTTTAGTCACCCAGAGGATTAACAAATATTTCCCTACATATGAATTGCAAGCTGTTCAGTCTGAAAAATTTTGAGAATTTGCTCTAGACATAATATTTTGAAAAGAAAGAAATTAGAAAGGGTAATACCTAAGATATTATAAAGGAACATATTATAAAGGGAAAATTTAGATATTTAAGAAAAATACAGTATTTTGAATTGTCTTTTAATTTAATTTCCATATCATACAGAATTATAAACAGAGACTGAATTGGAAAGCATGTATTCAACACTAAATAAAAATGTTAAAGAACTAGACAAATATTTAAGGTCATATAAGTTAAAGAGTCTTACAAAGCTATTTTACATGTACACCAATCTAATCAAGTCTTTTTGTTTTAATCTTTGATACCATCAATCATTTTAATTTTCTGATAACCCATGTTACCATTTGTTAGAAATTTATTTTTTTATTCTTAGGGATCATCCGTAACTTCTAATGATATACCTTGGTTCTGTTTCTTTGTGGGTTGTGAGGCAGTGTGATTCCTCCTTTACATGGAAGACCCTCTTATAATTGAAGATTTTTTTTTCTTATTTGTCATATCCCCAACTAAAATCTTCTATTTCTTCAGCTTAGCTATCTTGTCCATACATTTTTTACTTTGACCTCCTGACTTCTGTCAAAATAATAATTTGCCTATGCATTTAAGCTAAAACCTGAAGCCCATAGAGAAGGAGTCACCAAGTTCTGTCAATTTTTTTGTGAATTTATTTATTTATTTTTATTTTTTATATTTTTAATTCTTTTTTATTTCAGCATATTATGGGGGTACAAATATTATGGTTATGTATATTGCCCATGCCCCCCTCCCCCCTCGAGGCAGAGCCTCAAACATGACTATCCCCCAAATGCTGCACATCTCACTCATTATGTTTGTATATGCCCATCCCCTCCTCCCCCCTCCCACCTGCCCAACACCCGACAAATGTTATTCCTATATGTCCACTTAGGTGTTGATCCATTAATACCGATTTGCTAGTGAGTACATGTGGTGCTTGTTTTTCCATTCTTGAGATACTTCACTTAGTAGAATAGGTTCCAGCTGTATCCAGGAGTATACAAGAGGTGCTATATCACCATTGTTTCTTAAAGCTGAATAGTACTCCATGGTATACATATACCACGTTTTGTTGATCAACTCATGTATTGATGGGCACCTGGGTTGTTTCCACAACTTTGCAATTGTGAACTGTGCTGCTATAAACATTCGAGTGTAGGTGTCCCTTCTGTAGAGTGCCATTTGATATTTTGGGTAGATGCCCAGTAATGGGATTGCTGGATCAAATGGTAGATCTACTTGTATTGCTTTACAATACCTTCATATTGCTTTCCACAGAAGCTGAACTAGTTTGTAGTCCCACCAGCAGTGTGGGAGTGTTTCTGTCTCTACGCATCCACACCAACATTTATTGTTTGGGGACTTTTTGATAAAGGCCATTCTTACTGGAGATAAGTGATATCTCATTGCAGTTTTGATTTGCATTTCTCTGATGATTAGAGATGTTGAGCATTTTTTCATGTTTGTTGGCCATTCATCTGTCTTCTTTTGAAAAATTTCTGTTCATGTCCTTTGCCCACTTTTTGATAGGGTTGTTTGATTTTTCTTTGCTGATTTTCCTGAGTTCTAAATAGATTCTAGTTATCAGCCCTTCGTCAGATGTGTAGCTTGCAAAAATTTTCTCCCATTCTGTGGGTTGTCTGTTTGCTCTCTTGACAATTTCTTTGGCTGTGCAGAAGCTTTTTAATTTGATCAGGTCCCATTTATTTATTTTTATTGCTGCTGTGATTGCCTTTGGGGTCTTCTTCATAAATTCTTTGCCTAGGCCAACGTCTAGAAGAGTATTTCCAATGTTTTCCTTCAGAATTTTAATATTTTCACACTTAATGTTCAAGTCTGTTACCCAGCGTGAGTTGATTTTTGTGAGAGTTGAAAGGTGTAGGTCCTGTTTCAGTCTTCTACATGTGGCTATCCAGTTTTCCCAGCACCATTTATTGAATAAGAATTATTTTCCCCAGTGTATATTTTTGTCTGCTTTGTCAAAGATTAGTTGGCTATATGAGGATGGTTTTATATCTGGGTTCTCTGTTCTGTTCCACTGGTCAATGTCCCTGTTCTTGTGCCAATAAAAAGCTGTTTTAATTACTA
>CAUYPO010090895.1:0-19628 GCA_963574435.1 Cheirogaleus major
GAGACACCTCTGTCTGCTGCTGGAAAACACCAGCGGCATCTTCATACTCCGGCCCCAGCTCTGCAGCTGTGTCTGGTTTACTGATTGGCTGCCCACCAAATCAGGAGCTGATCTCCCTTATTGAAAAGGCCTGTGGTTCACGATTTGTTTTCCTGAGTTTACTAAGTAGTATAAACCTCTTAATTTTAAACAGCACTACAACTCCTGCCCTGACACTTTAGATCAGCTTCAACTTCGTTCTCAGTCTTGACGCTGAACATGGGCTTTTCGTTGGCCAAGGTGAGTGCCGTAGTAGTTTTAGCTGCTGTTTTACATAAGAGGTGCCAGGTAGCACCAAACTAGCACACAGACAGCATTAGGAGAGAGCAGGAAAGGGAGGTGAGAGTCTCTTCTGAAAATTTTAATGACTTGCTTTTATATTTGCTCATTTAATATAACTGGAATTGATTTGTGCATATCATGTGAGATAGGAATCCAATTTCACTTGTTTTATATGGCATTTCCCCAAAGCACCATTTATTAAATAGGCCCTCTTTTCCCCACTGATTTACAATGCTACCACTGTTAGGGATCACGTTTATTTATATGTGTTGGTCAGTTTCTAAGCTCTGTATGCTGTTCTATTGGTCTTTTTTTTTAAATCAATGTATTACTTTTAAATCAATGCATCACTACCGATTCTCTAATTTGGCTTAATAAATCCTGCTATTTTGTTGAATAATGTCCTCTTGTTTAAGCAACGTTTTTTTCTTTTTGGAATTTTAATGCTTTACAAAACTTAATAATTTTCTCCATAAAATAACATGTGTATTTTATGACATTCATTCCTTCCTTCATTGTTTTTTAGAAGGCTTACTCAAACCAGCAAATTTGCTAGCATACTTATCTCACTGATATTTTTAAAAGAATTTTTTTTATCACTAGTTGTGATGTTTACTGTAGGTTTTTATAGATGTTTGTATCAGATAAGTTCCCTTCTAGATTTAATTTTTCCTATGAATAGATATTTAATTTTATTGAATACTCATCTGTTGCAATAGCTGTGTGGTTTTTTTCTTCAAACTTAATGTGGAAAATTACACTAATTGATTTTCTCATATTAAATCTTTCTAACATCTCTTATATACATTCAACTTGATCAAGTTGAACTATGTTCTTAAATATTTAAATTTGGCTTGACAACATTTTATTTAGGATATATGTGCTATTTTGTAAGAGAAATTGACCTATAATTTTTCATTCTCATGTTCTTATCTGATTTTCAATAAGGGTTTTGCTATCCTCATAAATCTATTTAGTGAAGATTTTCTCATTTTCTGTTCTCTGAAAGAGCTTTGTTAGAACATTTGAACATTTCGTATAAATTATCAGTAAGTAATAAAGTCTCAGTAATTTTTTTTGGAGGGGAGGTTAGTTAGAATTTAAGTGTGATTTATTTAATTTCTAGTTTCAGGTATATTCAGGTATTTAAATTCTTATTAAGTTATTTTGGATAAATAAATAAAAAATTTAAAATTTGTCCAGGTTTTCAAATTTACTGGCATAGTTATTCAAAATATTCCCTTATTATTTTCTAAATGGTATTTTAGCTATGAGCTTTTTTGATTCCTAATATTATATATTTGTGTATCTCTTTTTTTCCAATATTTTTAAAGTATGTTTTAGATGTGTATATGCACGTGTATATGGACATGAATGTGTGTATGTTTCTTTCACTGTGAAAAACCTGGCTGTCAACAACACATTGATACATTGTCTAGAATACATTTAAAATAGTTTTAGAATTGTTTCACTATGGTATCTAGTGACACTCTTTATTACTAAAAATGCTTTTGGCCTTAAAGATGATTTCTCTAATAAAATAGAGCTTTATTAGCTTTCATCCCTTTCTTTACAAACTTTTGGTGTCTTTGTTTTAATTTTGACCCCTAAATAGCATTTGAATTTTGTTTATCTACTGTGAGAGTCTCTGTTTTTTAACTTGCTATTTTCATTTATTAGGATTACTGTGGGTATTTGGACTTATTTCTAACATCTTATATGGTACTATTTGTTCTATTTTCCCCCTCTGCTTCCCCACTCCTATCTTGCCCTCATTAGATTACTGTTTTTTGATATGTTTAGAAGTTATATATACTATTTTTATTTTGTAAAGGTTGCCAGTTAAATTTTGATATATATATGTAATTTAATAGTATCTAATATTAATCAGTATCTCTATATGAGGACTTTAGAAGACCAAACTCTAATCATCAGCCTCTCATCCTACATGTTATTGTTGGCAAATATTTGATTTATTTTCAATTTTTTACCATCCCCTACCACACCCCCAATTAAGACTCATATCTCTAGGTTTCTGAAAACTGCAAACACTTCCAGTGATTTGTTATCTGTAACCAAATGAACTTTAACAGGATGAGAGAGCAGCTTCTCCAACTTTACATTTAGTTATCTTTGCTAAAATCCCAACTTCTTCAACCCTATATAAAAATTAGTAGTTGGCAATATTATTTATTAGTAAGCATAGAGAATTGTTTCCTACAATGAAATTATACTCAGAGGAAAAAAATCCATGTTTAGTATTTTTGCTCTGAGGAAATAGCTTGAGAATTACAACTATATACCCAAGAAACTTTCTTCTTATCCTAAATTTCTGAGCATTATCTCTTATTAGACTTTCAGCTCTATCACAGAGAGATAATATGCTAACCTAAGTAATTTACTGAGAGTTTGCTATGAAGGAATTTATTTGTATTCTCTAGAAAGCCATAAAGCTGAGATCTGCTTCTGGCTAAGTGGAACTAGAGTCACAATGGGAAAGAACCTGGAAAAAATAGGAGAACGACCTAGAATAAGGGCCTGCAAGAATTGAGCAACCATAGGCAAAGGTAGACCCAGAGCACAGGATTCAAAGTGGTATCAAACAGTGAATGGTTAACACAGTCTCCTTTTGCCTTGATGTCCAGGTTTTACAGCACTTGTGTGATTCCTTTATTGGCACCATGGGTCCCATGTTGGCTATGAGTAAAGGCACTGCGGAAGTACCAGTGTGAGCCCTCAAGGCTGGGGTGGAAGGACAAGGAGGAGCAGATGTGCATGAGCAGGAGTCCATGATTACTAATCTGTGGGCAGAGCAGAAGTATGGGGTCTGGCCTGGCTCAGGAGAACATGATTCTACGTGTCAGGATTCCAGTGTAGTAAGTGTAAGGGCTGGAATCAGAGGGTCAGTCCAGCTCAAAGCTGTCAGAAGTGAGTGAGAAGTCAACGTCTAGGAGCCATGGTGTTGGTAAAGACAACACACAGAGGGTCTCAGACAGTGATGGCGTGTTTTCATTTGGTTTTCTTTTTTTTGGTACTACTTTGTGTCATGCAATTCATATAAAATATTTCTGATGTTCCCAAGTATCTTAGGAAATTAAAGCCTTATCAATTCCTATTTTACATTAAAAAACAGATCAAAAGGCATTAAGAGACTTGCCCATTTTACAAATATCAAAAGTGTAGCTAAGATTTAATATCAGTTTGTTTGACTCCAGAGTCTGTGCTTTTTCCCCTACATCCTGCAGTCTGCCAATGAAATCAACTCCTATTCCTTCCAATTGAGACTTGAGAGCTCCAACCACAGGTGAGGCTGAAAAATATGTGAAAAGACTACCAACTGCATGCAATTAAAAAAAATTATGGCACATGTAATGAATGGGTACTTCCTATGAGGTAGCCTAGGAATAGGCGGTCTATGATTTTGGTTTGGGAAAAAATGCTTTAACATAGGTCTGTTTTATTTACTGCAAATGAGGACTAAAGGATTGTCAGGGGTCTTACATGGATTTGTACTACTTGCCAGAGAAAGTAAATAAGATTGTCACTGCAGCTGATTAATTTTCAGGACAAAATTTGCATCTTTTCTCTCTGGGATTATCGTTGCCATGGTGATGTTATGACATCAAGTTTTGCACAGGGAGGTATAGCTTCTTAAGTATAGACTTTGGTATGAGCTGGATAGGAAGAATTTCCAGACCATTTAGGGAAAATCTTTACATATTAAAGCCAGAGTAAGGGTAGAGAGTTGTCCGTTAAGATGTTGAGTCTGTGATTGTATTAATATTAAATCTCTTTCTACTTTGATGTCCATTTTAATATCCTAAACATGAGTGAGAAGATCAATCTATATTTGCATTTGCATAAATTGAAGCTTTCAGTAAAGTGCTTTTCATTGACACTGTGAAAAATGTAGGGTCTCTTATGGCCATTGAGCAGGAGAATGTGAAGCATTGCACAGTGGAAAGAATATTGGTCTTAGAGTGGGAAATAAAAATTAAAGCCCAATGCTGCTTCTTACTATGTGACTTTGAATTTAATTCATCTGAATTTTGATTTGCTCATTCATAAAGAATAAATAATTTCTATCATTTCAAAGATTAAAAAAACACTTTATGGATATGAGGTATTATTGTAGATGAATGTTCAGGCAACAGACATTCTGACTTACCTTTGGGGAAATTATTCTCCACTATTCTTAATCCATGATGTTCAGATGGGGCTGGCTGTTTTCTCAGATCATTGGTTGAGTTAGTGACTCAGAATTGGCCGATGAGAGTTCAGCATCCTTCTAGTTATAATAAGTCATTTAGGATGGACTCGTGATCCAAGCCAGGCCATTGAGAACCCTTCTTGAGACTTGTTAAATATATGGAGAAAATTATACCGTATTTCAGGTATGAGTGCTTCAGTGGTAGGATATAGGCCTGAGTTGATGATAAACATCTTTGTTAGCAGTTGGGGATATTAAGCCTGAAAATGAAGTTGACAGAGAAGTGGAGCTGAGAGAGAGAGATCACACACTTTGACCACTTAAACCCAGCAATGCCTGACATCTGCTCCTTAAATACTTAAATTATGGGAGCTAATCTATGGCTTAAACCAATTTGAATTGGGTTTCTATTACTTGTAAGTGAACAAATTCTGAATACCAGAATCATCAATATACTTACACACATATAATTATAATTAAACATTTTGCTAAAAAACTGGAATTTTGCTCATATTTAGAATAGTGAAAGGTCAGCCATTTCTCACTTTGATGTCACATGCTCTTTACATGTTTCTCAGTTGAGTATACATATATATATATATGCATTTTTTTTGCCATATTTCTATTTCTTGATGATGAATTGGGTCAGTTATTTGGTAAATATAATTCACTTTTCAGGATGGGCTCTTTTTTGTTTGTTTGTACTTTATTTATTTTTTACAACAAGTGTCACTACTTTCATGAATCGATGAGATTAGTGATGTTGTTCACGGAGAGACCGGTGTATGAGAAAGGGACCAATGTTAGAAGCCTGAAGATGATAATACGTTGTGTATGAGGAGAAAGAAGAGTCCATGAAGGAGACTGAAAATGAAGGCAAAATGTATAAATGAAAACATGTCAGGAATGTGCTAATGGTTGGCACATTTCAATGCAGCAGAGAGGCCTGATGAGATGGGGACTGAAAAGTTTCCCTCAGGTTCAGCATTTAGGAAGTCATTAGTAATTAGTAAGGGCCAGGCATGGTGGCTCACACCTATAATCCTAGCACTCTGGGAGGCTAAGGCAGGAGGATTGCTTGAGCTCCGGAGTTCAAGACCAGCCTGAGCAAGAGTGAGACCCCATCTCTACTAAAAATAGAAAAATTGTCTGGGTGTCGCGTTGTGTGCCTGTAGTCCCAGCTACTAGGGAGGATGACACAAGAGGATTGCTTGAGCCCAGGAGTTTAAGGTTACAGTGAGCTATGATGACGCCACTGCACTCTACCCAGGGTGACCGAGTGAGACTCTGTCTCAAAGAAAAAAAAAGTAATTAGTGAGGCAAGTCCATGAGATTTGTTGAGAGGCTCTATTTTAGTGGAGTGAGAAATGGGTGGATATTAGAAAGTGGCAGTTGAAAAGTAGACATAACTCATTGAAGAATCATGGATAAAAGTGAGGAGAAATCAGATGGAAATCAAAGTAGAGCACAGAATCAGGGAGAATTTAAACTCTTTTCTGAATGGAAGAGCCTGAGTATATCGATAGGCTGAGGAGAAGCAGCAGCCAATTTGAAGGAGATGTGACATTTAAAAGGGAGAATAGATATACAAAGGTCTGTCTGAGGAGAAAAGAAGAGTGAATACCAGAGCATAAGTAAATGTGTTGGCCTTGAACAGGAGAGACACCACCTCTGAAATCAGAGGAAGGAAGGCACAAGTGTGTGTCACTGTGGACAGGCTTGCTGGTTGGGAATCAGAGAGCTAGGGGAGGTCGCCACTGATAATTTTAATTATCTTAGTGTAGTAAAAAAGCAAAGTTATCTATGAGCTGAGGAAATTTGGACACTGTTAACAAGAAATGTAGCCAGATATATTTGTTATAGGCAGTGAGGCAGATTTTATTCAGGCTACTGTAACTGGCGAGAGATACTTCAGTATAAACTCAATTCAGTTCTGCTGGAATGAAAGGTGGGAGGCTTTTTAAATGCTGGGGTATGCTACAGGAGAAGTACTGAAGGGCATTGGGTGGGGAAGGTTGGTTAATGTGATGAGGCCATCTGCATTTGCTAATTGGTACTTATCAAAGTTAGGCTCCTACATTCCCATAGAAAGACTGGGAGACATAAGCCTTATCTTTCTTGATAATTACATTTTAAAGAGTTGACTCTCAGGTCCTTGAGAAAGACATTGCTGTGTTGCAGAAATTACATCTCAAAGGAACAGAGAAAGAATTTACAATTGCAAGTTTTCTAAAATGAAAAGGGGAGTCTCTGAGAAAAGAGAGGTCAGGAGCCTATTAGAGTCAGGTCTCCACTGAAACAGAGTGTAAATTCTCCCATCCAAACACTAACCAGGCCTGACCCTGCTTAGCTTCTGAGATCAGACAAGATTGGGCATGCTCAAGGTGGTATGGCCATAGAAACAAATACTAAATTCTGTTAGCAGCATTGAGCTTTTTCAGGCAGGCATGCTGATGGACCTGGGATCATCATCCTAGGGGCCACAGTCTTGAGCTGATAGAGCCATGCTAGAGTGTGCTCAAGGAGAGAGTATGTGTCATCACATTGATGTTCAGCTTTCTCAAGATCATCCTGAAATGGATGCTATAGGGTTGAATCCAGGTGTGAAGCAGTACACCTGAATGTATGGGGCTGACTTGTAAGCAATCTCAGAGAAAGCTGTCTGAACTGATCACATAAAAATTGATAACAGAATGTTCAGTTTAGAGCAATGAGGAAAACTGAAACAGACAGTAGGAAAAAGTGTATAACATCACAAATAGAATCATAATAGAAGGGACAGTGGAGCAGAGCTAGAAGACACACACAGCCCTCCCATTGTGCCTGCAGCCTTCAGCACAATGTCCTGTGATACAGAGTTGGTTTTAGTCATTCGTGAAATTTATGGAATGCCTACTATATGCCAACCACTGGCCTAGAGATGCAAAGCTCAATATAATTGTAACTATTTATTAATTATGTGCTGTATGTATTTATGCTTAATTGAACCGCCAGTAAACGGTATGCAATTCAGTCCGTGAAATGGTACAGTTCCATTAATGAATCTTTTTATTTCCCATAATGTCCTGAATTCAGAGAGCTTTTAGGTATTGTTAATGAGACATGTTTGATCTGGGGCAGACCCAACCCATTTGCATGCAGCACCCTCTTTTCCTTTTGGAGCAGAATCCTTATGCAGACAGTCCCTGACTGATGATGGTTCAGCTTACAAGTTTTTGACTTTACGATGGTGCAAATGCCATCTGTACACAGTAGTAACCATACTTTGAGTACCCATACAACCCTTCTGTTTTTGATTTTCAGTATAGTATTCAATAAATGACATGAGATATTCAATGCTTTATTATAAACTAAGCTTTGTGTTAGATGGTTTTGCCCAATTGTAGGTTAAAGTAAGTGTTTTGAGTATGTTAAGGTAGGCTAGGGCTAAATTGTGGTGTTTGCTAGCTTAGGTATATTAAATGCATTTTTGACTTACAATACTTTCAATTTACTATGGGCTCTTTGAGACATAACCCTATTGTAAATTGAGGAGCAATGGTACTGAAATGATTTAATCAGATTTTTGCATTCACATGGCATGGTGTAATGTGATAAGGTTTGGAACACATAACTAATAAATCTCTGAGATCAGTGTTGCTCTTCATTTGGTAAATCAAATTTAATTTTTATGGTGGATTCTTTTTTTATTTGCTTGCATGAATTTTATGTAGTTTTACAATAACTAATGAGTCCATGAGATTAGTGATACCACAAACTTAGGTTTGCATTTCAGCAATCTATGAATTTGAGCAAGTTACTTATTTTTCACATTTATTAAAAGAGAGTTTTAGTATTAACCTTGCAGAGTTGTATAGAAATTAAATGAAATTGTGTTTTGGATTACTCATACAGCTAAAGCCGAGAATATTCATGTATTGATATAGGAATATCTATTTACTTTAAAACATTTTTAGGTAGTTTTAATGAATGGCAAATTTAAAAAAAATTGTCCAGATTATACTGTATAGAAGAGATACTTCCATATTCTTTACATCCTAATTCAATTTATTTTCAGAAATAATATTTATAGGAAGGTAAGTCATTTAATAATTCTAAGATTCTTTAGGAAGAGCCTTTAGTTATATGAAGGTGTTGAATAATATTCAGACTGTGAGGGAGAGTCAGGGACAGCTCAGAACATCTCAGCAGGGGTGCAAAATTCAGTGGCTGTGAGTATATAATCTGGCTTCAAAGGAGTCAAGTCTCATAGGGTAGAGCCTAACTATAAGGCTCAGGGTTGAGAACAGTCGTGCTGGAGAGACCGAGGCAGAGCCACTATTCTTGCCTACAGATACATGAGTATAGAAATGTGAGCAATTTATATTTTACTACCTTGAGATGCAAACAAGACAGGGATATAGCATAGATGAGGAGAAGAGGAAGCTGGAAAGGGGGATAAAATAGCAGGTGGGAGGCTGGAGCTTAGGTTATAAATTTCTAAAAAAAAAAAAAATAATAATTAGTAATAGAAAGGGGAAAAGGGAGGAGAAGAGGAGGAGAATAAGGAATAAGTAGGTATTTGAGAAAGAAAAGTGCCTGATATTAAATTTTAAGTTGTTTGTGTTTCTGGGATTCTCCCTAATAAATAGAAATATTTATTTATTTATTTAGAGACAAGAGTCTCACTCTGTTGCCCGGGCTAGAGTGCCGTGGTATCAGCCTAGCTCACAGCAACCTCAAACTCCTGGGCTCAAACAATCCTCCTGCCTCAGCCTCCCGAGTAGCTGGGACTGCAGGCATGTGCCACCATGCCCGGCTAATTTTTTTTTTCTATATATATTTTTAGTTGTCCAGCTAATTTCTTTCTATTTTAGTAGAGACAGGGTCTCGCTCTTGCTCAGGCTGGTCTCGAACTCCTGAGCTCAAATAATCCACCAGCCTCGGCCTCCCAGAGTGCTAGGATTACAGGCATGAGTCACTGTGCCTGGCCAGAAATATTTATTATAATAAATATTTCTAATATCCCAAATCTTTACTAGAGTTTGCCAGACACAAAAATAAATGAGGGGATTTTGTAGAAATTAAAGAAGAGCACTAGTTTCAACATCTGAATTGGCACAGGCAGGACAGAATTAGCACGCTTGAGATACAAAGGCAACCCTAAACTGAGCTAACATTGGGATCAGAAGCTCAGAGTAAGATTTGGGAATGTAAAGTCCTGGGAATTTTCAGAAATCTTACAAAAGACATTAAATTTTTCAGACTCCAAGGAATAGTTATTTAACAAAATATTACTGTAGACCTGTTGGGCAGAATGACCCCAAGTAACCTCTGTGTTAACCCTAGGCTCTGCACTGCTTCTACCAGTCATATTCTAAGAGTGGCTGAGCATCTATTATTAACCTACTGCTGCTGGCAATGGCAGTCTGCTGGGGGAAAATTATGCAGAGAAAAGATTCCATTTCTTCCTCAAATTTTGGCAGAGGATTAGTAGGAAAATTATCTAAAAATGAAATGACTTAATATAAATGTTATGTGAGAAACTAACTTTTTTGTTGACATTTGCATTCATAAGACTGAAAGTATGAGGGTGAGCTGGTGTTAAGGTTTTCTTCAATATTACTTAAAAATAATGAATGCAAAGTTATTTTTAAAACAACTTAGTCACCCAGAATTTATTTCATTCCCAAAGGCAGTTCATACATTAAGATTTACGCTTAACATGCTGCTTTCTTAATTTGGAACATGTTAGTATAAGAAAACGACCCAAATTATTTTAGGGCTCCTAATTTAGCTCTTGTAGAGATGGTAATTTTATACTCTATATGAATGTCATACATCATGTTTAATTTCTTCATTTTTGATATGTACATCTATAATAATGGTGGCTAGATAGAAACAAGGGTAGGCAATATATTATCTAGCATTCTATCAATTGAAGCTATTTTATAGCATAGTTACACAGTGAAAACTGAAGATAATGTAAAACACTGTAAGATTTTGATATGCATTTTGAATCGTTTACTCAGGAATATATTAAATTATGCTTGATTTCATTTTAATATTGTGACATGACTGATATAATTTTCATTGATAAAAACAACTTACGTATATCATCCATTTTCTCATTTTTTCCTCATAATGGGATTTGGAAACAGGCTCAGAAAAGAAATACGTTTGTTTGTGGCCTAATAGCTAACACACTGCCTCCTAAATTTTACAAGTATAAATGTGCATATAGTTAATACTCATGATATATTTTAATTCCAAAAAAAACTGATACATTAGTTGGAAAAAGTACCTGGTAGTACTCACGTGATTCAAACTATCATTTTATTTCATAGACATATTTTATTTAAGATTGAAATATTAAGAGTTCCTATATGCATTTAAAAATATATATGAGGATGGTGTTTAATATTTGAAGTCTGCTAAATTTAAATATTGAAAATTATGAACTTCGGTCTCTTTCCTTTTTTCCCTATTTATAGTTTGTAAATGAACATGTTACTCACAGAACAATGAAGCTAGATAATTGGCATTCGTCAAAGCAGTTAGTAAGCAACAGTAAAACAAAATGAAACAAAAAAGAACCCTATGCAGTTAAAGTAAAAATTAACATAATATTTTGATGTTAATTTTAAAATTTTGAATATTTAAACATTAATAAGTTTGTTTGGTATGATGGAAATAATTCGTACAGTTATTGTTACTGCATATACTAGATGAATTGATTCTTTTCAATTTTTTCTTAGTCCAAACTTAACATATCATCCTGACTGCCTCACAAAAACAAATTGTAAACACACATGGATATTCTGGGCCAACCATTTCCAGATTTTTAAATTTCACAGACTAGTTAAATTACAAGAAAAACGAATGAAGGAGTTGGCCCAGGTTTGTTAGCATTTCTTATTGCCAGTGAAAACATTAAACAAAACAAAACAAAATTATTTATAATTATCATTATTTCACAAAAGAGAAGATATTAAATACAAAAATACAAAGAATAAAGGAAGATTATAATATTATACTAAAGGATTATTTGCTAAGAATAGTTTATAAAACAAATACACACATAAACACACACTCATATTTATTTTTCATTTTTCATGATATGAACTTCCAACTTCTTATTCAGAAAACTTCATTTAAATGGGTATCCAGGGAACACAGTTCTAGGCTGTTACCGAGACCCTGCATTTATCTCCCTGGCCAGATTCTTGGCTCCACATCTCATTTCTAATACCTGTTTGTGTTGTCTTTCCAATGCTTTGTCTTTCTGATGCTACTCCTGGCTTTGGGGACCTATATTTTCTATAAAGGTCTTGGCTATGCGAACTCCCTTGCTTTCGTCATTTCTGCTGCCTTAGGGTGAGAAATCCTTGTGCTACCCTCTTGCCCCTTGGAATCCCCACCCTGGCTGTGATAGCTCCAGTTTTGATAAGGAATTTAGACAAATTTTTCTCTATCTGAATCAAATTTCGGTTCTGCTAGTTCTATCAGCACAGTGCATCTTCCTGGATGGTAATGCTTCCTTGCTGCCAATGACATTTTAAATAAGAATGCATTTTGTTCAATCATATAGGATAGTTATCCAGTTGTCTTAAGCCTTGAATATGTGTATGGATTTCTTTTGTTACTTAAAATAATAATTTACTGAGGTGAGATGTAAATGATGATATGTTTTTAAACGATATTTTATAGGTTGTTTATATGATCTGAAATGTTCAAAATCATCAAAATTAAAGAAGGATGTTTTGAGTATTCTCAGGCAGGTAACTTAGCATTGAAGGGAGGCATAGAGGTCATTGTTCCACCATCCCAGCCCCAATGCAGAGTAATGACATAAGAATTAGATGGTCATAAGCTTCTGTTTAGGTACTTCCAGTCACGGGGAAGTCATTGTCACATAGGGTTTCTCATTCCATTTTTGGCCATCATCATTTGAAATTTCTCTTAGCATGACTTGAAATCTACAAGTCTCCATCATTTTCTAATAATAGTCCTTCAACTATTTGAAGATAGCTGTAAAATCTCCCGGGAGTCTTTGCTTCTCTAGGTTAAACATTCCTAGTCCTTTCAACCATTCACTTCATATAACATGTTTTTCAGATCCTTAATCTTTTAGATTTAATTTTTAAGAATATGTTGATTATTTTAATAGTCTTACAATTTACATTGTCTCCCAGAGATGGACAAAACATTCTTGAAAAATATTTCACAAAAATTAAGCATGGTAGACAATTTCTTTTGGGTTATCTGGACGTGTTCCTATTGATACTCATTCTTAAAGAAGATGTTCACGTAAATTTTGTGATCAATTAAAATGTATTTAAATTTTGTGATCCTAGATTTAATCTTTGCTGCTGAAATAGGTTCTTTCTACTTAATTCTTATACATTTGAATTTCTGAACCAAAATGTGTGGCTTCAGATTTATCTTTGATAAAATTAACATTGTCAATACATTTTAGCATTTACTGCAAGTTAGAGGTACTTCACATTATAGAATAAGATCATTCTGAATCTTAATTTTATTTATATCATATATTTCTCTCTATTTCCTATTGTTTGCATATGCAGTTTATTTCTTTAAATAAATCTATGTCAATGGTAAACATTAAAATGAATAGGTTCAAGAACTCTATATTTGAGACCTCACATCAAGTTTATACTTTGTCATTAATTTATATTACTTGAGTATAGTTGTCTAAAAGCCAGAAATCCAAGTAAGTATTGTATTATCATTTAGCCCATGCTTTTTATACAAGGATGTAACCAAAAACTTCAGCATTTGCTTTCTAAAAGATAATAGTATCTAAATAGATATCTCAAACATAAAATGACCCAACTTGATAATTTTTGCATATGTTATTTTTGTTTTTTATAAGTTCATTGGATTTTTTTCTAACACAATAAAAACATGTTGTATTTATCACACTGATCTTGGCCAAAAGACTGAGGAGCAATATATATCTTTATGAAAAACATGTTTCTTAGCAGGAGTCCTCTAGAAAGCAGAGCATGAGACAATGATTAAAGTGTTGCTGCCTAAAGAGGTGCAAACACATGTGTTCTAAGAGAGAGGAAAAGAGAGAAGTGAAGCAAAGAAAGATATGAAACACGATGAGCTGGAAACAGATCTAGCAGGTTGCTTGGTGGGCATGTTTGCTCGGTGGGCATGTTTGCTCGATGTTCCTTACTTCTCTAGAAAGATCGTGAAGAGGAATCAAACCTTCGAGTGGTCCATGGAAGAGTGTTAAAAGGAAGAAATATATCTGCTTATGGCTCACTTGTTTCTTATTTTGCAATAGTCAAGGTTTACTCATACTACTTCCCCATATTCTCATCATCTCAGCTATCTTGTTCCTTCAACTTAGTCTTCATCTGGTATATTTGTGCCAGCCAATACACCATTAGGAGGCATCAAATTTCAAATGTGGAATTACACCAGATGTATTAGTCTTCTTGGGCTGCCGTAATAAAATATAGTACTATAGACTGGGTGGCTTAAGCAACAGAAATTTATTTCTCACAGTTATGGAGGCTAGAAGTCCAAGATCAAGGTGACAGCCTGGTCAGGTTCTGGTGAGGGCTCTCTTCTTGGCTTGCAGATGGCCACCTTCTTGCTGTGTCCTCACATGGTAGAGAGAAAGAGCAACCTGTCTGGTATCTGGGGGGCCCTCATGACCTCATCTTAAACCTAATTATCTCCCAAAGACCCCATCTGCACATAACATCACTTTGGGGGGGGTAGAGATTCAACATATAAATTTAGGGAGACGCATTCCAGTCCATAGCATTCTGCCCAGAGTCCCATCCCCAAATCCATGTCCTTCTTGCATGCAAAATACATTCATTCTATCCCCAAAGCCCCTAAAATTTAACTCATTCCAGTATCATGTCTACAGTCTGAAGTTCAGAATCTCATAAATATCATCTAAATCAGATGTGGGCAAGACTGGAGGTATGATTCATCCTGAGGCAAAATTCCTCTCTAGCTGTGAACCTATAAAACCAAATTACGTGCTTCCAAAACACAATGGTGGACAAGCCTAGCATAGACATTCCCATTGCAAATGGGAGAAATAGGAAGGAAGGGGTGATGGTCCCTATACAAGTCTAAAACCTAGCAAGGCAAATTCCATTAGATCTTAATGCTCAAGAGAATATTTTTGGGTTTGATGCTCTGCCTTCCAGACCTTCTGGGGCCTCAGTGTCACCTCTAAGGCTGTTCAGGGTGGCCCTGCCCATTCAGCTAAATATTGGGCAGGAAACAATAGAGATGTCACACATTGCTAATTGTGTAAATCAGTGCAATCTTTCTAGAGAGCAACTTTGCAATGCAAATCAAAAGCTGTAAAATTTTACATATCCTTCGGTGCAGTAATTCAAATGCTAGCTGCTTATCATAATGATATTGTTATGCATGCACAAAATATTTTAATACAAGAGTGCTTATCACAATTTGTATATTATAATGAAAAACAACGAAAACCCCAAATGTCAACAATCAGAGATTGGTGTAGCCATTCAGTAGAGTGGTATGCAACCCAAAGGAGTGGCAATTAATATCATTTAATAAGCATTTAATATCATGTAAAAGATTCAAGGTGTAATAAATGAATAAAGCAGGTAACCAAACAACATTTCAATTGAGATAGATGCTGTGTGTGCCACACCTATATATCGTCACCCTTAGTATTCAGCGTGTGCTTGCTGTACTTCTAATTGCCAGCATAAACTTCTCTTTCTTTAAGTTTTCTTTGCCCATGTGCTTAGCAGGCCAGATGTGCTGAAGAATTATGCACCTGGATGAGCACTCATCCAATGACTGATACAGAGTTTTTGTATAAATACCCCAGCTTACTCACCACTTTGTTGAGATAGCTTTTAGGTCCATGTTCCACACTGGCTTCCAGAGTTTCTCGTTGGGATCATTTTAGGAACCCACAGTGGTAATTTCCCATTTTTGGCTGCTTTCCCATCCCTATCTTACTTTCTGCTTTGTTATCTGTTTCCTGATATCACCACCCCAATAAACCACTAGCACTTGAATCCTTGCCTCAAGGTCTTCTTCCAAGGGAACCCAACCCAAGACACCAATTCAAACAGAATTTCATCTAAAAATAATATTTAAGTTTATGGAAAATGGAAAGTATGTGCATTGAATTAGCAATGTTGGTTATTATTGGAGATGGTAAGAGTATAGGTGATTATTTTCTTCCTCTTTGCTTATCTGCATTATCTTTAATGAATCTAGAAGGAAAAAATAACAAAAGTTATTTTAAACAGGAAATATCAATCAGTGCTTTTTCATCTGCTTGTTCTTTCTCAATTCCAGTCTTCTCTTAAACTCTTCAAAAGAAAGCTAATTTATATGAGTATCATTGATTTATAGTGCAAAGACTTATTGCATAATTATATAATGGCTTTCAGTCAAAGGAATATGAAAGGTAATACAGGCCCCAAGCAGTTCCTGTAGCAAGTGAATTTCAATTTTAAGCTTTCAATATTCTCTCTGCCTTGGCTATATCCTTAGATATTTCAGACCTCAGAATTTTTTTTCTCTTTTTTCATCAGAAGAGGACTGACCTGTAGAAACCAATAATGTTCGCAGAATTATGGCTATAGATGTCCCTGAAGACATATCCTCTTCCTAGACTGTATTATTTATAATAAAGTAATCCTCATTTCTTGTGGATGAAAAGGCATCAGACTTTATGAAGGGCTTCAGAAATATTCATTTCACAAAAGCTTGAAAGGCAGTTGTTCGACTATCATGCAATTCTGTTTGTTGGCATACAGAAAAATAAATTTTCTAGGCAAATCTTTGAGTCTAAATGATGAATAGCGTGGTGAGTAGGAAAGGGTATTAACTGGGAGTCAGAAGACGCGAATTCTTAGCCTTGGACTAGCTACTGATCTCAGTTTACTTGGCTTGGTGTAGTAAACTTTAACCAGAGAGAAAAGAATGAGCAAATTAAAGGAATGAGTTAATGTCCACTGGGAACAGACAAGTTACATAAATGAATAAAGTGATCTAACTTGGACCAACTTTTGTTTTTCTACTTTTGATGGAGACTTGAGCATTGATAACTATTTCTTTAGCTTAAGAAGACCAACAGTGCAGGTGTGACTGACGAACAGCAAATGATCTTGGCCTCAGTCACAAAGGTGTGGTGGGGACTTTGGCCCATGGGTGACTGCATTTGTCCGTTAAGGTTACCATAACTAAGTACCACAGACTGGATAGCTTAAACAACAGAAACTTATTTTTTCACAGCTCTGGAGGCTGGAAATCCGAGATCAAGGCTTCGGCAGGTTTGTTTTCTCCTGGGGCCTCTCTCCTTGGCTTGCAGATGGCCACCTTCCCACTGTGTCTTACCTGGCCTTTTTTCTGTGCGTGGGTGTACATGTACCGCTGGTGTCTCTCCTTCTTCTTATAAGGACACTGGTCATATTAGATTGGCGCTCCACCTCAAAGGACTCATTTTAACTTAATTAATTGTTTAAAGACCTTATCTCCAAACAGGGTTACATTCTGAGGTATTGATTGGGTTTGAGACTTCCACATATAAATTTGAGGTGGCACAATTTATCCCATAATGGTGACATACACAGGAAAGTGGATGAAGGCTGAAGGCTTAAGTATTGAGACTTACTGAACTCTCTCAATACTCTATAATTTAAGGATCAATTAAAATCTATTTTGATTCTTAGTATTTTGAATAATAGCTTTGAAAATATATATCTAAAATCATATTTTTATTTGTTAATTTTCTTTTGAGTTGTAAATATAGAATTTTGCTAAAACTTGGCTCCACTTAAAAGTAAATTGACTATGAAACATTCCCACATACAAAAAAATTGATTACATATAAGGCCAAAAGAGAAATGTGAATAAATCCCCCCAAGTAGAAATTCTGAACCTCCAATGCAATAGAGCAATAAATCAATAACTAAAAGATGGTAAAAATAAAATAAATCAAAGGATTACAGTAAAATAATGACAAAAAATAATTTTTTTCAATAACTCAGGTTATGGAGGCAAGTAAAAACTATGTAGTAGACAGGGATAGTAAAAAAACATATTTAACTGTTATTCTTCAGGACTCAGAAGTTATTTATGTGTGATTATATCACATAACAATAAATTAATACTTATAACTGACAGTGAAGACAAAATGTTAAAACTTTATGTTCTTTTCTGAAAGAAAAAAATTCAAAATATATGTTATACATTCTACTTCAGATGGCAGATAAATGATAATACTAAAGAACTCAGAATAAAAGAAATAATGAAGATAAAAGTAGGCATTAATGAAATGGAAATCAAAAAATATTCTTTAGAGCTGTTTCTTTCAAAAGATCATATAGACGATACAATAGTCAGCATCAGTAATAAGGAGGTATTTACTCAGATAATGAAGAGATTTAACCATTTTAAATGAATACTAACTATACATTCATACCAACAAATTTGAAAATATAGATAAAATAAGTAACTTTTCTGAAAAAAAAACTTAGCAATTTGGATTCAAGAATAGTTAGAAATTCTATGGAAATACATTCAAAGAGTTCTCTCCTCCACCTTACCCCTGACCCATAGGCACCAGATCCAAATGTATGGGAGCAAATCCAATCCAATCTTCAAGGTACAAAAAATTTGAGACATTTAAGCTATTCCAAAGCATAGATAAATTAGCTATTAGCAATTCATTCAATTCATACAAATTAGCAATTCATTCTATGAAAGTGGCAAGTCACTAACTAGTTCCCAAAGTGTTGAAGAATAGCACCAAAAAAAAAAAAAAAGAAACTTATCCCACATACGAACACAGGAACAAAAATACTAAAAACAGCTATCTTACAAAATCTATTAATAGCAGAATATTAAAACAAAAGCATACCATATTTTAGAATTGTAAAGATGGCTCAACATTTGGAAACATTTTGAGGTAATTCACTACATCAATTAATACATAGAGCAAGTATATGATAGATGCTAAAAAGACAATTTGACGAAGTTCAGCATTCATTTCTGTGGAACACCCTTAGTAACTTGAAAATCAAAGGTAATATGCTTCATTTAAAAGCAGCATTTTATCAGCAATTAACAGAATTCATACTTCATGGAGAAGCAACATTTCCCAGTAAATTTTGGGAAAAGATAAGGGTGCCCACACTCGTTACTATTATTAAATATCATACTGGAGGTCAAAGGATACAAATGGGCAGTTACAGAAGAAGAAATGCAAATAACTCAACACCAAATGTGAGAATACATGCCCACCTGCAGTAAAAATAGGAGCAAAACCTAAAACTACAATACAACACATTTTTTACCTATCAGGTAAAACATCAACTGCTTGGTTTTGATGAAATTGCTCCTATCACTTAGGCCCTTCTTAGGGAGGCGTCCACATCTTGCTTCCCTCTCTTAGCAGCCCAGCTTCTGCATGGATTAATGAAAGCTGCTTTGCAATTGCTGAAGTGTTTACTAATTCCGAAGCCTCAAGGCATCCACTGAAAGTCAATGTCTTTCTCTTCTGGAAAAGATTTTGTGGTGAGAAAGTTCTGAGTATTGACAGGGGAAAACTCTGGTCCTGTGGATGGTGGCTGTGTTTTTTCTTAAGCATCCAAGAGTCAACACACTCTGCCGCTGTCAGGATTGATTTTCTTCCTGCCTATTAACATGATTCGGATCCTATTTCCCGTAAAATAACAACCTTTGCATTATTTTGCTAAGGTTTGCTCTGGTCCTCCTTGTTCAAGGTTATATTACAACGTTTTATCATATTAAACTATGAATAGAAATGGCCAAGGTGCTGCTCCCTAATCCCCAGAAGTCTCCACTGACAGCGTGATTGGATTTGCAGGCAAGCAGGGAGGAGTGGAGGACGTTGCAACATACTCCTGCCTCAGAGCAACTGGAGGGGCAATTGTACTACATTCTTAGACTAATCAACAATGGCCTTTATCAAAAAGTCCCCAAACAATAAATGTTGGCGTGGATGCGGAGAGATAGGAACACTCCTACACTGCTGGTGGGACTGCAAACTAGTTCAGCCTCTGTGGAAAGCAATATGGAGATACCTTAAAGCGATACA
>CAUYPO010090896.1:0-73220 GCA_963574435.1 Cheirogaleus major
ACTTTAATTCTTATTATTAAACATCTCTATTGATTATAAAATGCTTCGTAGCCCATAGTATGTTAAAATTTGGTCTGTGAGATTATACATGACAGAACTTACACTATGAGAACAAATTTCTCTTATGTCTTAACATTTCAGCTGACTTAAAATAAATGTTGGAAAAAATGTGGTTCATGTAAAAGCTGATTTCCTAGGTTTTAGCCTGAGTCTCCCTAGAAATTTATTTAGGATATCTGGATATCTGGATATCCTATCCAGATAGGAAAGAAATTTATTTCCTATCTGGTTGAATTAAAGTTATTTTTTAAATTGTGGTACTAACAAGATACAAAGAGACTATTAACTGTAGAGATGCTAGAAGTCTACACAATAATAAATGAGATCAGTTGAATGTCATAAGCTCTCTTTGATATGGCTATTTTAAATTATTGTACATAGTGATAATCAATTACATTTCCTGAGATTATAAACTTATTTTCTATACTGAGAACTAAAAATAAATCTGATATTATATAAAAAAAATACCAAGTGACATTTGTTGTTTTGTAAGTGTTGCCTGCAATGAGGTACTTGAAACATGATAAAGATAAAAGGGCAATGCCAAAAAGATGATTTATTTCCCAATTTTTCATTCCTTTCCAATAACCCAACAACAATGCTACACACAGAGAATTCACTATATTTGATATAAGAAAGAAATTTGTACTTCATCATGACTTGTTTTATTGTCTAATGCCAACACTTCGTTTCATTTAAGAATTCAAATAAATGTTGGTATTTTTAATGTCTAAGCATTCTGCATCTCTCAGGAGCTCAGGATTATGCCTGGTACATAACATATAAATAACAAGTATACATGGAAGGATTGTACTTAGGACCTCTACTTTTCAAATAAATTTTATCAAAAAAGTAAGTTGTCTAACATATCATCAATATGCAAATCTTACTCAACAAACTCCTAATGTATAATCTGTATTACATGCCTTTCAGTGCTTTTATTTGATCAAAATTAATATTATAGTGCTAGTGTTCCCATAGCAATAATGTGTAACTAATATCAACTGGAATCAATCTCTGATTTGGACATGACATAATTGTGATCGTTGTAAGACATTTCGTATTCTGGTTTCTTTGGATCCGCTCAGCCTAGATAATTCTCATTTTATTTTAAAACCTTCAGCAACTTTCTCTGATCATTGGGAACAACTTGACAACAGAATTAAAATAATATCCAGGTTTCTCTACTTCTAATCTAGTGTCTTTTCAATACAAAGCAGAGATAGTATTAATTAGCAACCTGACTCAAGTTCCTTTGTCAAGACAAATTATTTACTTTAAGTTAGATGTTCTGCTTTTAATAAAGCCATGATTATCAAGGACATATAGAAATATACCAATGAGATATTGAAACTTAAGTTTTAAAATTTAATATTAACATGTCTTCTCACAAAAGATGTTTCCTATTGACATGAGCTTATTGAAATCATCAAATGATTTAGGTTATAATACACTCACAAATTTTACTTTAATTCATGAATTACTTGATTTTCTTCCCTACTTAAAATAATTGATGTGTAAACTGCTAGTCAAAAATATCAAATAAATACATGAAGATAAACATTTAGAGCATTTTTATTTGAATATTCAGTATCACGACTATAATTAATTCTGTATTGTTACTCAATTATTAATTATTGGACTTTGCATTTCTTAGAGTGCATTTTAGGTGATAGATGAATTCAAATAAAGTGAAGGACAAGTTTAAGACAATGTTAAATCAAAGTTATAATTCCAAAGCTTGTCTCTTTCAATTTACTTCAAAATATTTTCATCATGTAGAATTTTTCCTTTGTATCTGTTTCTTATGCTAATTTTCTCTTCCCACTGGAACACCAAATGCCAAAGTCACTAATTTATTAATTTTTCTTAAAATTAAAGCTTAGATAAATTTTCTAGGCATATAGCAGTTCCCTCATCATATATTCATTTTGTTCAGAATTTTTCCTTTGAACTTAAATGCTGGCCAAGTTATAATGAAGTGTTTGGAGAATATTAAATTGAAAATACAACCAGAGGCACTTTTTCTGTTCCCATTGTCTCACTAGTGTCATTATTTTGCCCAGTGTTAGTGAGTTTGGGGACACCATGAGATATAGCAATATATTTTTACTTTTAAGCCTGAGGCAACTGATGTTTACAGTGATAAGTATCTGGCCACAATGTTGACATCTCTCTACTTTTAAGAAATGGTGCCAAATCAGGCAGGGGTTTGATCCCATGACCTCTTTAGCCCTTCTTTTATTTATAACTGCCTGCTTAATTTCTCAACATAATGGTAATCCCTTCCTGTTTTGTTTTGTATTGTTTTGTTGAGACAGTGAGACAGAGTCTTGCTCTGTCACCTGGGCTAGCATGCAATGGTGTCATCATAGCTCACTGTAACCTCCAACTCCTGGGCTCAAGCCATCCTCTTGCTTCAACTTCCCAAGTAACTGGGACTACAGGCACTGGCTACACCATGGCTAATTTTTTCTATTTTTAGTGGAGACTTGGTCTCACCCTTGCTAAGGCTCCTCTGACCTCAAGTAATGCTCCTTCCTCCTGGCCTCCCAGAGGGCCAAGATTACAGGTGTGAGCCACTGTGTCTGCCTGGCCCTCCCTTTATGCTCTTTACACCAAAGGAGAGCTAAAGATAGAAACAGCTACCATATACTACCAGCATATTTCTGAATCCAAGAAAAAAAGACTTCATTTTTTTCTTACAAAGTATATTTAACTGTTTAAGTTTATTTTTAAGGACAAAACTTGATAATCATTTGTGCTTTTCATGTTTTAAAACATGTTAAATTGTTTAAAACACATTGTTGAATTTATTGGATGTGCTATTTATGTTGTAGCCTGTGAAAATATATTTCCTTTTATTTTAGAATATTATGGGGGTACAAATGTTTAGGTTACATATATTGCCTTTGCCCCACCCGAGTCAGAGCTTCAAGTGTGTTCATCCCCCCGTCAGTGCACACTGCATCCATTAGGTGTGAATATACTCATCCCCTCCTCCACCCTCCCACCTGCTCAACACCCTATGAATGTTACTACCATATGTGCACATAAGTGGAAATATTTTGAATAATAATAACAGGCAGTTTGGCTAGTATAGCTTAGAAGTTAATCTAGTAAATGTGATCATGAAACTTATAAAAAATGTATAGTTGACCCTTGAACAATATGGTTTTGAACTGCATAGATCCACTTATATGCAGGTTTTTTTTCAGTAAATATATAGGAAAACTTTTTGGAGATTTGTGACAATTTGATAATACCACAGATAAACTACGTAGTGTAAAAATGTCAAAAATATTAAGGAAAAGTTAGGCATGTCATGAATACATAAAACATATGTAGATAATAGTGTATTTTATCTTTTACTACCATAAAATATACACAAATCTATTATAAAAATTTAAAATGTATCAAAAATTGCACACGAACATTTACGGACATTGCCTAGAACCCCATTCACAGTCAAGAGAAACGTAAACAAATGTAAAGATGCAGTATTAAATCACAACTGCATAAAATTAATATAATATATATTGTACTACTGTAAAAATTTTGTAGCCACTTCCCAATGCTATTGCAGTGAGCTCAGGTTTTGTGAGTATCCACTTAAAACGTGTGACACTAATCATCTCTGCATGAGCTGTTCATTTCTCCACTGAATTGCCTATCATAATAAAAAGTGATCTCTCAAGGTTCTTACATATTTTTCATTATAAACATGATGAAACTAAGCAGTGCAATACTGTAAACCTTGAATAACATAATGGGACCTATATAAAGAGCTACTAGTGACGCTGGAAGTGCTCCCAAAAAGCAGAGAGAAGTCATGACATTACAAGAAAAAGTTGAATTGCTTGATATGTATCTTAGATTGAGGTCTGCAGCTGTGGTTCTCTGCCATTTCAGACAGACCGTGTAAATGGACCATGTAAACTTACTGTATTGATAAATACAGTACTATAAATGTATTTTTCTCTTCCTTATGATTTTCTTGCTAACATTTTCTTTTCTCTAGTTTACTTTATTGTAAGAATATAGCATATAATACACACAACATACAAAATATGTGTTAACCCTTACCTATGTTATATGTAAGGGGTCAGTCAGTAGTAGGCTGTTAGAAGTTAAATTTTGAGGAAATCAAAAGTCATATGCAGATTTTAATGAGTGGGGGTGGGTCAGCACCCCTACACTCTGCATTGTACAAAGGTCAACTGTAAATTGATGTCGTACACGGCCAAAAAGTATAATCTTGAGGGTTGGACTCCTTGTTTCCTTTTCTGTTCCTTCTTTAGTTAACTTCTGTGCCTTTGCCTCAAACTCTAGTATTTTAATCTGAGTAAATTTATTTTATAATTAGCCATTCCTTTATAACTAGAGAGATGAAGTCAGTCCTTCTTTAGTGCTTGATTCATTTTTTTCATTGTGTCCTTTCTATCCTAAATCTGTATTGTCTACATTCTTGAATATCATGCTAATTCACATTGTTACCTCTAACACATGTATGCATTTTGCTTAGAGTTGGAATATATATATAAGAGTTTGGCTGCTTCTTCCTAACTACATAGACCACTTTTACTGCTTTGTTTGCAGTTGTACTGCTCCTTTTTCTCCAACATATTTGGGTAAGATATTATACACTGTAAGATCCGTGGCCTTCATTATCTATCTAGTGTTATGGGTTTCATGCTTCAATATTTTTTCTTAGTTTGGTCATTTCAAGAGAGGCCAAAGATGTTCTGAAAATTTTGAAATAACTTGAAATCCCTAGCTACGTGGCTACAAGGTCAAAACCTATTTGCGACTTATAAGATGTGTGCTGGGGAGAGCGCGAGCATTCCAAGCGTGCTCAGCCATAGTCACCTGACCAGCCTGTCTTTAGTTTGAGCTTTCCGTGTTATCATCGTGTGCAGGCTTTCCTCACTTTCGTTTTGGGAGTAGACATCTATTCTGCCTCAGCAAAGAGATAAGTGTCACTTTATTCTTGCTAGGGAAACCTCTTAGCTTTTTAATTGGAAAATGTCTCTATTTGTGGCAGTTATAAGACTGCCTTTCCAACATAGCCAAAACCACATTTTCTCTTTTCTTCTCGGTGTTTTCAGTAAAGTCCTTTCAATCAAATCCACAGTTTTGTAAATGCATACTACCTGCTGAGACAGCTCAAAAACACCCACAACAACTCCTCTGATTACTAGTTATTCAAATTCCTGTCATCCCTGCTACCAAAACACACACACACACACACACACACACTCTCACACACGAGGCCTGTCCAGAAAGTATGCAGCCATTGCTAATATTGCTTGACAAGATACAACGTGGCAGCCAAGGAGAGTGGACTGTAATGTGCATGTGTGAACAATGATGATTTCACTGTACCAGTCAGTGGGGCACTAGAAGCTGTTGAGTGAGCATGTGTTCTGCGTTGGCCTTCCCATTCAAAATGACTGAGTCAGTACAGCAACAAATCTGAATCAAATTTTGCTCTACACTTGAACATTCCTCTGTAGAAATTATTCGGATGATTCGGAAGGCTTCCAGGGAAAATGCAGTGAATTCAGCACAAATAAAAGTGTGGCACAAATGCTTCAAAGATGGTCTAGAATCTGTCAAAAGTGATCCATGTTCTGGAAAGCCTGCAATAAGCAGAACATCTGAGAATGTTGAACGAGTATACGTTAGGTTAAGAGACTCTGGGAGAACTGTGTCAGGTACTAAGGTGCCTATTTTGAAGGGGATTGAGGCATCATTGTCCTATGTACAATGTTTCTTGTATCTTATATCTTCAATAAATTTTTCTATTTTTCATATTACATGGCTGGATACTTTCTGGACAGATCCCATATATATTTGATTTCTTTCATATAACATTTTTTTGGCTAAGAAAAAAGTCTCTAATTGAATGAATTAGAGGCTCTCTCTCTCTTCATATATATATATATGTATTCATTTGATATATATTACATATTTTACATATATATGGTAATTACATCTGTTGACATCATTTTAAATGTTACATAATTATGATTCCATGTCTGAGGTCACACAAATCAGTAAGCATTAGAGTCCAAATTTGTACTCAGATCTGTCAGTTGCTAAGATCTATAGTGATTTTACTGTAGCACTAAACTTTGTATTCTAGAAGAAGGCAGTATGTTGATGGCCATTTGACTCCCTAGAACTGGCACTTCAGCAATGTTTTACAATTGACAAAGTATTATCATTGATCTAATCCCATCTGAGCCTCTCAATAATAGCATAGGCTGTGAATTATTTCTTTACTTTAAACAAAGGGGAAACCGGAGCTCATAGGGCTATTGGCTGAGAGAGAGAAATCCCAAGTTCCATTAGAGGATTTGAAAGTGACGTACAAAATGTTCTTGCATTTTCTGTAAAGGTAATAAGAACTAACTGAGATATTTACTTTTGAGAAAGCCTACTATTATAGAATGTGATAATGAACAGATGACGGGATGGGATGCTCTAGGTTATGAGGTGGTTGACTTCCTTGTGTTGGATATATTTATTTGATGCCTTTAACTCATGGTGAGAGGACTCAATGATGAACAACCAATGAAAAACCTAGTGGATGAATTTGTTTTGTACTCTTTCGTTATTCATTATTTTCAGTTTTCAGTGCTTTCTTCATAAATCCTGATATAACGCATATACCCAAGGCACTCTTGTTTCTACTGTGCCGGAAGCAAGCTCTACTCAGCCTCCCTTGTGATTAGATCTGTTTTTCTGTCCCAATTCCAGATTATATACTTAATGTAATAATCTTGCCCATTGTAACAAATATTGATTGGGTAGCCAGCCCCATAACAGAGTTACACATTTGAAATAAATTTCTAGGAAAAAAAAGCCTTATTCAAAATAACAGTATAATGATCATGATCATTATAACTAACATTTCTCAGGCACTTGTGATATTAGGCACTATGTGAATCACTTTGGCATTTTCTTCCTTAATCCTCATAAAATCTCCCTGAATTAAGTGTGATTTCCATTTTGTTTTCTTTTTATACATGAGTTCTCTGATGTTTAAAGATGTTACTGTTGCCTAAAGCCATGTAGGAAGTGGCAGAGAGATTATAAAAAGAATTATTTACTGTATACCAAAGTCTGTATTTGAACTTCTGCTCTATGCTGGTGTGTAGGCACTATATTATGAGGGTCAACTGTGATTCATGGTAATTGTGTGGACTCTAATATGGGTTCTAGTCATTTTTGTTAAACTGCAACCATTGTTTATAATGTCAGCTGATTACTCCTGAATTTCATTTGGTTCTGGGTACATGCGTTTAAGTTACACAGTCAGCACAGAAGCAATTTCATCATCAAGCATCAGCACACACTTGGTGCAGGACTATGCATATCACTAGAGGTGGTGGCAGCGTTCACCGATGGGAATTCTAAACAATCCTGGGTCTGAAAGGGAGAAAGAAATCATCCTGTAAAGGCAATCTTGCCCCCTCTATGATCTTCAACCAGCATAACTGTATTCTGTGTCCAGGAGTGCTTATCTTTCATTCATAAATGTGTTTCAACTTGCACAGTTAGTAATGCACCAAAAGTATAGAAACTAGATTAAGTTAAATTGCCACAAAGACTCCATGTAGGACTTGAACTTTCGGTTCTGGAGGCATTGACAAATGAGTTCTGCCTTGCAGGTCTTCTACTTGCAAAGTTAAAAAGTAAATGAATAAGTGTGACTGCATCTCTGAGCCATTATGCATGCGTAGCTATTTGAAAGATATATGTCTCCATATGTGGTGAGGCATCTCTTCTACTTCTCTACACTATCCCCTAACAAGACAATCAGAATCAACAGTCTCTACTGTGACACCCTTTAATATCTGTGATCTTTGGAACTGGATGCTGCTCTATGACAGCAAATAGAAGATGCTCTTACCTCAACTCTTATCGGCAGTGTCTTTCTGAAAGACTCTTTGGCCCTTCCCTACCCTAAAGTGTTTCAGACATCAGCCAAGTGGCAGGAGCAGCCAGTTTTGAATTCACTGCTGTTGCCTTGGAAAATCACTGTGGTTTCAGGCTGTCACTGCAACCACATTATCTGAACTTCAGGCCACTAGGTTAGATACTGCTTTAACACATTTTGCTATTTTTTTCAGTGCACCCATCAGCCTGTCAAACATTGTTTTTCTGGCTCTGACAATCACTGAGCTATAGCCAGAAGACAAATATGGACTGGGATTCTGTTTTTTAGGGAAAAATCAACCCTAATAGACCAGCTGTTTCTCACCCTTGAGATTTAGCTATACCACATACCAAATGGTCACTGTTGATGCAGCCATTCTTCTGATTTAGGCTAGTAGTTTCTGTTGCAACACAGCTTACAAAGGTTTCCGGGTGCAGAGCACTCTTCTTAAATTTATTGATATAGCCTGGCATCAAATGAAAAGCTAAGCTCAGCCTCTGTGACCCTTGAAACAAGCCTGTATTGCAAATAGCCAGGGAACTTCAAGCCAGGATTTGGCTTGACGACCTGCTGACACGTCTCAGATGCAGAAAGTCTGTCGGGCTCCTCTTTTCTGGGCCTGAGTAAATAGAGCCAAATAAAGGAGGCTTGTCACTTGATTCTTCAGGCATTTATCTCTAACTCTTCAGTATATTTGCAAGATTACAACTCTGGTTGTGTTCGCTGTTTCCTTGTTCAATATTTCAGTCTGAAAGAATTCAAAGAATATTTCAAGTTAAAGAATAAAGTGACCAGACATACTTTACAGAAGAAAGAAAGAAAGAAAGAAAGAAAAAGTGACTAGATTTCTAATTTTGACTGTAACCTGAACTCAAAATAATAAATTGACAAGAGCTTAGAAGCAAGATTGAAAAATCAAATTGCATGTTTTTAGCAGGTTTGTTTTACATTCCAGAGTTATAGTCCAAAATCATTTTGAAATTTAAATTTAGCTATTTTTTTGATCCAGTTTGTTTGTCTGAAGAAGAGAGACATTAGACACAAGATCAGCAGTGATTTTATAAATCCTTCTGGTATCTGAAGTAATACAATATACTCTTATGCATGTATGATGCTATTCACCAGATATATGATCTTATCCATGATAGAAGAGTTTCTTCTTAGGGTTTCACATGCACAAGGAAGTCTTTATTCATACCTTTCCCAAGCATTTGAAGAAAATTATATTTAAAAGTGTCAAAAGCCTAAAACAAAGCAACACAAACCAAAAATGGGAGATACGTTTTTACTTTCTCTGAATTTATAGTACATTAACAATAACAAACAAGAATAACAAACAACAAACAAGCGATCCTGCCACCTCGGCCTCCCAGAGTGCCAAACAAACAAGATATACATGTATCTTGTAATGAATACTAACTCATTTTATGGTGTGTGTGAGTGTTCGCGTGTGTGTGTGAGTTCACACACCCATGTGTTTGTGAATGCACATATCTATGCATCCTGTTGTTTACAGCTCAAAGGTGTCCAACTACTTTCATCTACTAAGTGTTTTGGGGCAGTGCTTTACTGTAGGGGTCCTCAACCTATGGTGAGTTGTATAATTATTTCATTATATATTACAATGTAAATAATAATAGAAATAAAGTACGCAATGAATGTAATACACTTGAATCATCTTGAAACCATCCTCCCCACCCCCATCTCATGGAAAAATTGTCTTCCATGAAAATGATCTCTGGTGCCAAAATGCTTGGGTACTGCTGTTATACTGGACACTACTTTAGCACTTGCTAAGGATCAGAAGACCTGAATTCTCTTTCTGATTCTGCTACTTAATAAATTTGTGACCTTGCCATATCACCACATTCCTTTTGGCAAGTTAAATAAATTCATTTTTATTGACATGAATAATTATTTCCTCTCTTCCATCTATTTTCTCTACCATTCAAACTTAGAAAATGATATAACTTTGCTTAGCATTTAAATTTAAATTTATACTATATTATTTTTGCTTATGCTCTTATTGTTTGGTTGGACAGCTATAAAAGACATTCTTTGCCTTTCATTTTGAGTGATGCTTTCAGCAAATTTATCTAACTTACCCCATTATTTCTCCTTTGCATTCAAGTCTGTTTTTAGTTGTATTGTGTCTACATTTTCATTGTATATTATATCTACATCCTATTCTGTCACACCACACTGGATTCAGTTTACTCACCACTTTGGATTTGCAAACTTAATTGCTTTCAGGCTACAATACTCCTAGCAAGAGCTTGCTCTTTGCCCATATATTAAATTAGGTGGTTGTTGCTATTTTACCCTCTATCATAATGCCTTCTTCACTTGCTTGCCACCTTGAGCTCTGGGGCTTTTGAGAGGCTGCTGAGACACGAGAACAGCAGGTAGTGCTCATGGTCATGGATAACAGGCCAGGCCCAGAAGTCTGTAAGTGACAGGTAGGCAAATGGGGAGTTCACTGACCTGTGCAGGGGAGAGGATGCCATCACTGCTGTAGTGGGTATTGGATTCCACAGCAGCTGTTTGGGGAGCCTAGTGATACAGTTCAGAAACTCAGAAGAATTATAGCCCTTCAGGGCAAACTTTGACTACTGGGATACAAAATCCTACAGATAAATTCTTCTCCCTTTCTAACTTCAGGACAGGTAGTTCAGAGATATGGTGTCTTCATAAGGCTTCTAGAAAGATGTCCTTCAAGAACAGCAGTAGGAATGCTTGTCATGATGCTTTAGCTAGTCAGTAAAGCCAGGAAAGTAGGTGTTTTTCAGTCTTACACAGAATGACAGAGTACATAATAGATATTTTTGTTCAAGAATAGTAATTCACATTTTAGTAAACCTTATTTAAAAGGAAAATATTTAAATGTTTGGATAGCAGATTAATCACAGTAATATATGGTTATAATGTATGTTTTCCATATGTGGTCATAGATATTAATTTCTATTCATATATTTATAAGAAGTTAAAAAATAATAGCCATAAATTTGCAGAGGATTACTGTAGAAATTAAATTGAACTACTTCACATTTTATCTGACAGTTTAAGCTTTATTTTTCCTTTTCTTTTCTTTTTTTTTTTTTTTGAGACTCACTCCGTCACCCAGGCTAGAGTGCCGTGTCATCAGCCTAGCTCACAGCAACCTCAAACTCCTGGGCTCAAGCAATCCTCCTCCTTCAGCCTCCTAAGTAGCTGGTACTACAGGCATCTGCCACCACACCTCTATTTTTTTTTTCTATTTTTAGTAGAGATGGGGTCTTGCTCTTGTTCAGGCTGGTCTTGAACTCTTGACCTCAGGCGATCCTCCCACCTCGGCCTCCCAGAGTGCTAAGATTATAGGCGTGAGCCCCCACACCTGGCCTGCTCTCTGTATTCTTTTCTGATAAAAATAAATATAAATTGAAATGTGTGTATACACATACACTCATACACACATACATAGCACAGTTCGTTGTGAGAAGTGCTACACACTCAAAGAATGTGGAAGGAATTGAGGTGTTAAAAAATAAGGCCAAGTTAATGACTTGTTATCTTTATCATCGTCCTCTTGGATTTTAACACATTGCTCACATAAAGTAGATACTAAATAAATATTTGTTGACTGACTAAATAGAATGACTGCTTTTATTATGACAAAATAATGGTACTCCGTATTATTTCTTCCTGGAGAATTAGTAGTCTTTGTCATAGAATAATTTTTTATGGGGATTACTGACTTTAGGAAGATGGAAAATGGAAAATATCTGGTACAAGAAGTTGTTCAGGCAGAGGAGATGAATCATGGGTTCTCAGTTACACTGAAACATATCTATACCTCTACAAACTTGAAGCTGAAAAAAGTAAAGTAAAGGTCATTAAAATTTTGTTGTTTTTAACATGGAAAATAGGGAATTAACTTGCATTTTTCACACAAATGAAGGAATTGATAGGAGACCTTGTTTCTATACGTTATAATTTTGTAAGGGAAAATTGTGATTTTCTGTGCATTTTCTCCCTTACTTAAGGTTTTCAATAATAGTTTTATGCTGAGGTGAACAGCTCAAACTAGAATTTTCGAATTCAGGAAATAAAACAAGTTCATATTTTTCCTTGTTTTTTTTTCCTTAGAATTTTAATTGCTCTCTTAGCATTCTTTCTTCAATATTATTTATATTAATGTTTTTCTAGAGAAGATATGTATTGAATTAAAATTGGTCCTTTGTGCACTCAACAATCTAAATATATCTTCTCAAATGGGTTTTATGCTTCTACTTACGCAGAACTCTTTCTTCTTTTTGACTGGCATTTTCTTATGTTAGAATATTTTAGTATCAGAAGTATTCTATAAAACAAAAAATGCTGACACCTCTGAAATTACTGGAGGGGAGGGGCGGTGTGTGCACACATGTGCTGGAATAAGACACCAGAATCTCAAATAGACACGTACATGAAAATGATCGTAGCAGTGTTTTATCAAAAGATGGACATTGTAAGGTAGGATAATTCTGTTCTTTTTAGGGGAGACTGTGTCCTGATTAACCTCTTTTACCATAAGGATGGGTATTTCAATTAAAATGTGGTAAGTGGAGTTCCTTGCCATTTTAAATATCTGTTTGCTTCAGATGTTATAATTCACTTGCATCAGAGTCACTGAGGTGCTTATTAAAAATGCCTGTTTTGGGGCCTCTCCTGAAATGAACAAATGTTAACTCCAAAATGAACCAGGTGCTGTAATCATCAGACATAAACTTCGAAGCAGCTTTGTGAGGTAAAAGTAAAAACTCTTGAAATGAATGGAAAGATACATTTCTACAGAGAAATAGAAACAGTAAAAGGAAACCAAACGGAAGCTTTATAACAGGAAAACACAATATCTGAAATAAAAATTTACACTGAATGGGCTCAATGGCAGAATGGCAATAACAGAAAAGAGTCAGTGAACTTCATGATGTGTCAATAGAAATAATCCAAGCTGAAAAACAGCCAGGGGAAAAAAAAGGGAAAAAAGCCAGTGAACAGAGAGTCTCAGTGCCCTCTGAGTTACTACCAAAATATGGAATACTTTTGTCCTTAGAGTTTCAGAAGGAGAGGAGACAGGGATTGATGCAGAACAATATTTTTAAAATAATTGTAAATAACTTCCCAAATTAAGTGAAAGGTATAAATTTATAGATTAAAGAAGATTAGTGAACACCAAACAGGATAAACTCAAAGAAAACCACTCCCACACATACTATATACATGCGACAAATCAAAGATAAAAGAATAAAATCTTTCAAGGAGCAAAACCAAAAACAAACAAAAAAAGAATGAAAAATGACACATGTAACATATTGGAACAACAGTTCAAATAACTAAAAGATTTCTAATAAAAAATTTTGTACCCAGAGTGAAACAGCACCTTTAAAGTGATGAATGAAAAGAAGTGTCAAACCTGAATTCCGTATGTACCAAAAATATCCTTGAGAAATGACATCAAGACAAAGACACTGTAGATAAAGAAAAAATAAGAAATTTAATGATAGCACAGTTGCTTTACAAGAAAGATTTGAGGACTTTTTCAAGTTGAAAGGAAATTTCCTTTATGCCAGATGGAACTTTGCAAATGAAAAAAGAACAACAAAAATGTAACTATCTGCTAAAATATGACAAATTATTTTCTCTTTTTAAGTTTTAAAAGTATTAATATATGCAACTCTTGAGAAAAACAGTTATAATACTATTTGGTGGGGTATTAATATGTGCAGATGCAGTGAGGGGACTGCATAACATAAAGCAGAGGGGTAAAGAGAACTGTCTGGATATGAGCTTTGATATTTCACTCAAAGTTGTAAATTATTAGCTATCTGTAGACAGTGATAGGTTAGGTAAGCATTTTCTAATCCAAAGAGTCATCACAACAGAAATAATACAAGGAGATATAGCTAAAAAGGTAATAATAGTTCAATTTAAATGAAATGTAAAAATATTTAAATAATTTAAAAGAAGGTTAAAAGGAAAAAAGAAAGAACAATTAGGAGGAACAAATAGAAAACAGATGATAAAATGATCAAGTGAAATCCAGTGTTAACAATAATTTTACCATATGTGAATCTTCCAGACACACTGATTAAAGGCAGAGACTGACTGATTGGATTTAAAATAAAACTAAACTATCTGCTGTCTGTAAGAAACCCATTTTAAGCATAAAATTTTAGGTGAGTAACCAGTAAAGGGATGGAGAAATGTATAGCAAGAAAATACGGATTAAAATAAACATGGAAAAACTAAATTAATATCAAAGTAAACAAAACAAATTGTTAAATATAAAGGTATCATTATATAATGACAAAAAGGTCAATCCTCTAGGAAACACAGTGCAATCATAAATATGTATTCATTTAACAAAAGAACTTTAAAATACATGTAATAAAATGAATGGAAATGAAAATACAAATAAACAAATTCATAATTATACATGGGGACATCAGCACTTCTATCTCAGTGATTGTTAGAATGAATGTATAAAAAATCAGTAAAGATATGAAAAAATTAAATAATACTATTAACCAATTTGACCTAATTGACATTTATAGATCATCCTATCCAATGATCAGAATATCCATTCTTTTCAATCACCAAGGTAGATCATATACTGTGACAAAAAACAAAACTTAATGAATTTAAAATAATACAAATCATACATATAGGTTATCTTATTAAAATAAAATTTTAAATTCAATAATAGGAAGATGTCTAGAAAATCTCTAAATATTTGAAAATCAAAGAGCAAACTTCTAAATAACTCATAGATCAAATAGAAAGTCTTAAAAAAATTTAAAAATATTTTGACCAAAAATAGTATAAAATATATAATGTATCAAAATTTGTGGAAAGCAGATAAAGAGTGCTTGTAGAGAAATTTATGTCATTAAATTCTTACATTACAACTCTGTCCAGGAAAATACAAGAGGTGCTATATCGCCATTGTTTCTTATAGCTGAATAGTACTCCATGCTAACATATACCACATTTTATTAATCCACTCATGTACTGATGGGCATTTGGGTTGTTTCCACATCTTTGCAATTGTGAATTGTGCTGCTATAAATATTTGAGTGCAGGTGTGTTTTTCATAAAGTGTCTTTTGTTCTTTTGGGTAGATTCCCAGTAATGGGATTGCTGGATCAATTAGTAGATCCACTTGTATCGCTTTAAGGTATCTCCATATTGCTTTCCACAGAGGTTGAGCTGGAACTCATTCTATTAAGTGAAGTATCCCAAGAATGGAAAAATAAGCACCACATGTACTCGCTAGCAAATTGGTATTAACTGATCAACACCTAAGTGGACATATAGGAATAACATTTATTGAGTGTCGGGCAGGTGGGGGAGTGGGTATATACATACATAATGAGTGAGATGCGCACCGTCTGGGGGATGGACATGCTTGAAGCTCTGACTTGAGAAGGGAGGGGAGGCAAGGGCATTATATGTAACCTTAATATTTGTACCCCCATAGTATGCTGCAAAATAAAAGAGAATAGTTGATGCATATAAAAATAATTCTTACATTACAAAAGAAGAAATAGCTTAAATCAATGATTTACTTTTCTATCTTAGGAAAATCAATGAGTTGAAAAGCTAGGTTTTTTAGAAATTTAATAAAATTGATAATATTTTAGCCAGACTGGCAAATAAGGATACGAATTACCACTAGAAGGCATGAAAGTGAGGACATCACTATAGATATTTCATGATTAACAGGGAAATCAAATAATTTTATGCTTGTAAATTCAACAAATCGGTTTAAAAAACCAATTACTTAACAAACATAATCTATAAAAATACTCAAAAAGAAATGTATAATCTATATAGTTACATGTCTATAAAAGCATTAAAAATACTATGGAAAAATCATCCATTGAATAAAATTGGCACAGATAATTTCAATAGCAAATTCTACTAAATATTTAATGAAGAAATATCTATTATACACAATGTTTTTCAGAAACAGAAGAGGGAAAAACACTTTCCAACTTATTTTAAGAGGCTGGAAGTTAAGCTGACACCAAAAGTAGACCAAGATATTGCCAGAAAAGTAACTCACAGACTAATATTCCTTATGAACAAGAATCACAATCCTCTTATAGTTTTAAAATTTGGACTTAGGAAAAGAAAGTCTCTCACTGCTGGTTTACTTTGTGAGTTCTGAACGTAGTAGCTAATAGTGGACATGTACTCTATCACACACACAATTTGTAGATGTCTTATTTTTTATTTTAAATTTTTATTTGTTTACTTATTTATTTTTTAGAGACAGAGTCTTGCTGTCACACAGGCTAAAGTGCAGTGACATGATCATAGATAATTATGACCTCCATCCACAGCCTCCCACATGGTACCCTGCCTATATAATTTTTCATTTTTTTTTTGGTCTCACTATATTGCCCAAACTAGTCTCTAACTCTTGGCCTCAAGCAACCCTCCCACCTTGGCCTCCTAAAGTGCTGGGATTACAGACATGAGCCAGCATGCCTGGCCAATGTTTTTAAGAAGAGAAAGAAAGATCTAGCAGCAGAAGACATGGGTTAAAACTTGGAGAGAACCCTCCCGGGATTCCAGTTATTCCCAGGGTTTAGCAATCCTTGTGCTCTTTCTGTGGTTTATATACAATTCAATATATTTCCTCTTATTTTGTAAGCAAGACCCAAAAGTTTCTGTTATCTCTTGTTGAAATAATTAATTGGCTAATTAGCTCATAAGCTAATGTAGACCTAACTCAATGTAAACAGTAAAATGAAATTTAAGCTTAACCAATCAAAACCCATCAACTAACTTCTTACAAGAAATTTTACCAATCAGAAACCACCAACTAACCTTTACCTAAGGACTGTACACCTTAAACAAATATTTTCTTTTTCTTGCTTCATAGAAACCTGATAAAAGTTTTCTCTCACACGCCTTCAGTAGAACCCTGAGCAACTTGCAGTTTGGCACTGACCTATTCATAAATCACTAGCTGCTCATATAAACTCATTACAATTTTAATATGTGTAAGTTTATAGTTTAACACTGCAATCCACATGTCTTGATAAGTATCCCCATCTCATACTGCCTCACTAATCAATTAAGAGGTTCTTTGTTTACTCTGCAGATTTTTAAAGTGGATCATCACTTCCTATATATTATATCTTTCCTGCCATAATTCCATCTTGTTCCTGTGAAATGTTCTCTATTTCAAGTATTCCTTGCTAGGTCTGAACACTTAAGGAAGCTTTTATCTTGACACTTCTTAAATTTTTTACAAAGTAAAATTGTTTGTGATTTTTTTTTATCATTAATATAAATGGTAAAACACATCTATCCACTCTTATCCAAAGTTGTTTTTTTTTTTCTTTCCACGTCCAATGAGACTAAAGAGGCTTTGTAGCTTCCATCTTTACCCTCTTGGATGTTGGCCTGATGTCATCATGTTAGGAAGCCAGGCTAGCTTACTGGAGGCAGAGAAAGCACACAGAAAAGAACTGACGCATCCCTGGCAGCCAACCAGTACAAACTAGCAGACATATGATTGAGGCCATCTTGAACCTCCAAGCCAAGCTAAAACTCCTGCTAAATGAGGCTGCATGTCTGAGCCCAGGTGAGAGCAATAGAGAAACTTCCAAGGTAACCTAAAGAATTCTGGGAAACCATACATTGTCAGTTTAGGCCACTAAGCTTTAGTGTTATTTGTTGTGCAGCAAGAGATAATTAATGTAGTTGTTAACAGAAGAAGAGAGATAGTATGATAATTTAAGGTGGAAAGAATTTTCTAGATTAAAGTTAAGGATATTTGAAAAAATGAGCTCACACGACACAGTAAAGAATATATTTTTATAATAGGTGATATAGAAGAGGCCAAATTGAAGGTTGAAGCCAATCTTTAACTTAGCTACTTTGTAAAATGTGTTTCTAACTGTGGGTCATGGTCAAAATATTTAAGTGAAAGTAATATTATAAGGGTTATCCAAATGAGACATGAGTTTATAAGTTGAAAAGAACAAGTTCTAGAATGAATAGTGTTAACAGTTACTTTGTATTAGGGGCTTTCTATGTTCCAGGTGCAATGCTAGGTACTTTATACACATTTTTCCTCCTTGTCCAAAGACACTCTGAAATATGTACTATTAGTACTATAATATATATGAGAAAACTGAAGGTCAAGGAAGTTTTATGTTTGTTAAATGGCCAAAATTGCATAAAGTGGTAAAGATTTAGAAGCACATATGTCAACACTGTACATAAATTACCTTCAATTCAGATATGATAACAAATTTAGAGTATGATGATATGAAGAAAGAGATGGAGTAAATGGAAATAATTCCCCAATATCTTCTGCTGTATGAAAGTCATCTGAAAATGAGGGTCTATTTCTTATCACAGGAATAGTCTCACAGCTGAGAGTACTGAGAAATTATTTTGAGGAAACATTATGTCAAAAACATAAATTGTTATTCATATATTTTAGTAATACAGTGATAATGATTCCATTTTTAATACAATTTCAGATTTATTTATGGATTGCTGAATTTTCTTCTATATAGTAGATAGAACTTTGGCCTCTGCTTCCGTCTAATTTTGATTTTAAAACTTGGTCTTTTGCCAAAATAATAACAGCAAGCATGGATACAGCACTTACTGTGCCCAACATTGTTCTAGGCATTTGATACATATTAACTCATTTTATCACAGAGTTCTAAGAGCTTATTACTGTTTTATTGACATTATTTGATATGAAAACAGAGGTACAGAGAGATGAAAAAAATGACCAAGTGCAAACATCTAATGAGTGATGGGACCAAATCTCACCTAAGCTTCTCTGAACCAACACACTGAGTGTCCTTTCAATTCATATTCTTGCCAAAATCCAAAATTGCATGTAGTATGTCTTTCCTTCACTGTGACAAGATTTTTCATAAAATTGTATTTTCTATTCTATTTTTAGTTCTAGTCTATCTTATCCAAAAATGCTGGTCATAATTCTTTAAATTATTGTATTTGTTTTCTAGACTGCCATAACAAAATGTCACAAGCAGAGTGACTTAAAACAATGGAAATTTATTCTCTCACAGTTCAGGAGGCTAGAAGTCCAAAATAAAAGTGTTGAACAGGCCATGCTACCTCCTAAGCCTCTTGTGAAAGATGTTCTCTGGCCTATCCCTGCTTCTGGTTGTCCCAGGCATTTCTTGGTTTGTAGCAACACAGCCGCAGTTTTGCCTGTGTCTTCCTCTGGCTGTCTTCCCTTTGTGGGTCTGTGCCTCTGGGGGCCCAACCTATTGACTTCAGCTTACCTTGATTATATCTGCAAAGACCCTATTTCCAATTAAAGTCACATTCATAGGTATGAGGTAGGTGTGGGGATTAGGACTTCAACATATTTTTGGGGGAAATAATTCAACCATCAATAACTACTAATATGCAGGTCTAAATATACTTTTTTAAACACAACCTCCTACCATACTCTTAAGCAGGTATTTTTAGCCTTTGAAGGAAAACAGCACCAGGTAGTCCACACACTATATTCAATGTTTCTGAAAAACATTAATGACTTTAAAATCTGGCAAATTGTCAAAATAACCTGAAGTTCTCTTAAGCATATACATCTTTCTATCTTTCACACACAGGCTTGAACACACAAAGACACACACACACACACACACACTGCTGCAGTTACCACAGGCTTACTGAATCAGAATTTCCAGATATTTAGATTTTAAAGATATTTTCCAGATTATATCATTTGTCAAAACAGGTTTGGAAACTGTTGTCTCAAAAAAACTTAATAATGAAGGAGATGGATATGTTGAATGTAAAGAAAAACATATCTTCTTCCTGATGTGTTCTTGAAACAACACTGCTGAGTTCAGTGGTGAACATAACAAGGCAGAACACTGGATCATTTACTTTAGGCACAGCTGAGAGAGAACTAAAGACTGTCAAATGCAAACATCTGCATCTTTTGATTTTCTAGCCCCAGTTTTTCATAAATTCTACTGACTAGAAATTATATATTATTCTGGAAAAGTAGTAACAACATTTGAAGAAATTAAAAAAAACTTAATGTACTTCCTCTGTCTTAAAACAATTTAGAATGATTTTCATTATTTTTTGTATGCTGTTCTAAAACTCCAGCACTCAGAAAAAAATTATTTGTTTCATAAACTTAATAACCATCTTTCCTTCTTTTTTTGGTCCTTTTTAAAAATAATACATAAAGAATATAGGAAAAATTGCTTTGTTAAAAACTAAAATAAGAACAGCTAGTCTTTAGGTATCCACTCTAAACAATATGGTATGTGTTCTTCTAGATTTTATATTAATATGTATATGTATAAATAATACCAGTAGTTTTATATTTTACATATAGCTCTGATTTTTGCCTTTATCTCTTAAAACACGTCTTGAAGATCTTTCCATCTCAGTGTATTTGGATTGATTTCATTCAATAGAAACATTTTCTAGTATTTGTTTAACTATAACATTTTGATTGTTTCAACAATTAGCTTATAAAATAAAGATGAAACTAATTATCTTATATATGTCTCATTGTGTACAAATGCAAGTATTTCCCTTTGCTATATAACTTAAAATTTTTGTCCATTTTAAAATGCCCTCCAAAGTGAATATGTCACCTCCCCTCTTCCCAATTTCACAGGATATGAAACAAATGATTTCTCCAAAATCTACCAATACCGGATATTATCAATTATTATCTCTTTATCTTGGCAATTTGTAAGTTAAGGTTATTTCCCAAAACCTAGCTATGCTAGATATTATAAATCTTTCTATATTTGAACTGTGAATGTTAAGAATATTTCATTGTCATTTCAGTTTCATATTTCTGATTTTTGACAAGATAAAGCAGATTTTAATATATTTATTGACCACTTGTGTTTCTTCTACTGTGAGTTGGTTTTCACCTTTTATATATTTTTAAGATATTTAGCATTTTCATATATGAATTTCTAGGCATTCTTCATATATTCTGGATTTTGTAATTATTTTGAATAAGTATTGCAAATACTCTCAATTTGTCTCTTTTCTTCAAGTTTAGTTTACTGCATCATTGGTATAAATAAGTTATTCTTTACGTCAGAACATTCATCAGTGATTTTCCTTATTCTCATATAAAGTACAATAATTACATAATAAAGCCTTAATCAAAATTAACTTTACTTATGTTTATTAAAAATAAAAAACATTCTAGAAAAATATTAAATAGGGTGACTATCCTAGAATAAATGAAAACAATAAGCAGTTCTTGGTCTTTACCACATGTGGGCCCTATATAGAATTTTTTAGACAAAATGAGTAAGGCTAAATGAATTAAAAAGAACTTGAACAGTTGTTTGCATACATCTGCCCTCATTTGTAATGGCCAAGAAACAAGACCTCAGATTCTAACTTCGGCTTGTAATTTATGCTTATTTGTCTTAGAAATGTAAAAATATTAAAATTCCTTAAGATTAAGTGTTCAAACATTGAAGGCAATTAGAGTTTGTATTTATTATAAAAATAGCACTTGTAAATAAGAGCTCTAGTGATGATTAAATGGTTCTTTTAGGACTTAACATTTTTGATAGTTGGTTATTAAACAATTTTATGTGAAAAAATACATTTTTATTTTAAAACTCCTCCAATCACATCCATCAAATTTTGGACTTGCACTAATGCAATAAATAGAAGAACAAAGTATTTGCTGAGATAATTGAATTCTTATTTAAAATAAACCAGTGATTTTCTTGGGATCTTGAAAAGAACATCTACAAATTATGTAGTAAAAATTTGTTTTCTTCACATTTAAAATTAGGAGATTGGATAGAAACATGGGGTGTGGCAGGTACAAATCACTTTCAGAATGCCAGATCCACCATTTGGGCAAGTCATTTAACCCTCTAAGTTTTATTCCCTCTGTTTGTACAATGGAGACAATAATTCTACTATAGAGTGATTTTTGAGGATTAATTAAGGTAATATATAATAAGTACTTAGAACAATGCTAGAGGCATAATGATAAATGCTGGTTATTCATATATGTAAATCTGTTTAAAAATTGGCCCTCTTATTCTTCAACTAAAATATTTAAAAGATAATTTAATTTATAAGCTGTTTCTGTTAATTATAAAACACTATTTGATTATTGACAAACTTCTTCATGTCTTCTTATGAACCAAAGTGATGGATTAAGAAAAAAGATCACCATTACTAAATTAAATTGACCTGAATTCTAAGATCAAGTGTAAGTTTTGACAAGAGATAAGTCCATATTTATTATTTCATTTAGTTTTCAGTCAGTTTTAACAGCTTTAGCAGTATCAAATAATTTTGCCCTTGCCTTTGTGTGAATAACTATATTAATTATCTAATTATAACAATGTATTAATTGACATATCAATATGCAAGTGACTTTCAATTTTCCTTTAAAGCCTTAAACCTCAAAGTGGCTAAAACATCCATTTCAATTGGAGAGAGCTTATTGATAAGAAGCTCAGGTCGTTTCTGAATGGCAGGTGCTCTAATATTGCACAATCTAAAGAAATTATGAACACTGGGGTAAAGTAGATCACAAGCCTACATTTAACATTAAAAAGGAACTCAGAAAGCTATTTCAAAGCTTATCAAAACTTGGGTATATTTTCTTTTTTTTCCCTTCTATTATGTTTTTAATGCAATTTTCTATCTAAGAAGTTATACCTTTTCCTTGGGGCATACATTATAAATAATTTTGGGACTAAGATTGCATTAGAAGAGTAGAGAAAAATGGCTAATAATGGATATCTCTGATTTCCTTATGAACAATAACTTAATTTGTAAGATCATTGTTATCCAAGAAAAAAATTTCTTCTTTTAGTCATTTAGTCCAGAGCGATGTTCCTTCCCCTCAGAGATCTGGGGAAAGTAATTTTACTATATATACCAGATGTTGCATCACATCCGCAATTACTCCATTCCCCCAGTGAGGTTCAAGAACTTGAAATGACACAATTATTAGGACCATAGTTGAGGTCTATGGAAGACAGAAGGGATGCTAATAGTTAAAAAAGGAGTAGAGAAAGAAAATCATGGAATGTGCACCTTGATAAGAGGACTCAATTTAAGACACACCAGTTTGAAGAATCAGAGGAGGAAAACAAGATAATAATTATCAGGTTAGAGTAAAAAGAAACATGCACCCATGTATACAAATACATACAACTATTATGTACCCATTATAAGTAAAAATAAAAAACCAATTCGAAATGTAAAAATAAAATAAAATAAAATAAAATTTTAAGTGGGAAAAAAAAAGAAATTTGTTGAGAAGGAAGGTGATACCCTCTGAGAAATTCTTTATCAGAAAAAAAGAAAATCTGTCTTGAGTTAGGAGGAAAAAAAGTATTAAAATGAGTTTTGTTCATTGATTTAAATCTATTATTGCTAGTGGAAAAAAGCAGGTAATAAGGAAAGCTGCAGATTCTGAGGAGGTGAAAAGAATGCACATTTATAGTTGTTTCAGGGGGAATTTGTGTGTTATTTATTGTTCTTCCACCATTATTCTGCAACTTGGTATGATTCATCTTTGAAAAAGTGCTTTGTATGCATTATGTTTTACAATATCTTTCCTTATCTGTGATTTTTGCCCCATCATCTGACCCCATCTTTGCTTTGAATGGGGAAAACAGCAGAAGCTCCTAGAGCTACAAGGGTAGAATGTTGACAAATGGAGAATCTCATCAAGAACTCTTGTTTTTGGAAGAACTAGGACTATTAAGATATTACCATGGTTTATTTAAATGAGAATGGGACTGACATAGAAGTCTGACTTTAGAAGCTATAGAAAAATAAAAGAGGTAATTTGTATCAGTCTTTGGCCTGATGAAGACAAATATCAAACATAAAAATCAAAGATATAATCAAACCAAGAAAAATAAGGAGTGTAATATTGGAACTATTTAGGAAGATATGGATAGGATTCATGGGAGCTATCAAGATTGATTAAATCATCTGGAATTGTACCTACAACCTGGCTTGAGAAACAGTGGAAGGGAACAGTCACTGAGATGCACAAAGGAGCTGTAGCTGTAAGATGCATTGCCTCCCCTGACAAGAGGGTGGGCCTTTGGTAGAGAGACATGGTCATACCACAATGGACCCTGATGGAGGGAGGATATAAAATGAATATTTTTTTACATCTTCTTTTTGGGCCTCAGAAAATGATACCCCAAAAGTACGGCATTTGGCATGCTGCAAGGTTCTGACCTCTTCCCACATCCCCAGATCTTCAGGACAGGTTGTAATTTTACTTTCATATTCCTTCATCTTGAGAGCAGACCTGCCAAAAAGAGTACAATTGCCTTCCATTTCCTCTGAAATTTCATTATCTAACACAATGTGACCACAACTGAACAGACTGTTTAAATTCTACTGATTTCTGTTAAGCAAATTTCTGTATCCCAGATCTATTTATTCCCTTTAAAAATTGTATACTACCCCTCAAAATCACCACATTTTCCCCATTTCCCTTTCCTCTATGAAGAAGTGTACAGAAGCATGCGGACCTCACTGGGTTATTGGGTAATAGCTATCCTGCTATGCCCCTGTGCTTATGCCAGTTAAATGCTTTTGTATGACTTTTCCTCCTATTAATTTGCCTAGTATCAGTTCCTTTTCAAGGAACTTTTAGAGGATGAAGGGGAAACTTTCTCTAGCCTCTATACTCCTATCTCTTGCCAATACTTCTCATTAGTTGAAGCAAACGGGAAACCAGAAAGCAAGAGAGCCCTTTGATCTAGTCCGCAGAATTATCTCCGTATGACACAGGGAAGCGTGGTGAAGTGATCAAGTGGATTGTGAAGGAGAGCAGAAAGTACTCAAGACATATAAACTAAATGTCTGAGTAGATAATAGCCAGGATGTACCATTATTTCAGTAACAATTTTTTTCATGATAAATACTCTTATAGGTACCTATCATAAAAAGGTGAAAAAGTAAGGCACACCTCTTGCTTTCCTTAGAGCTCATATTCTAGTGCATATTTTTAATATAATTTGTGCATATATATATGTGTGTATATATATATATATGTTTGTGTGTGCATTCTTGTATTATTTACCTGGATAATATACATGCATGTAGACAGATAAAATCTTGAAATAAGTACGTTTGTGCTTTTCTTTCTTTCCCACAATTCCCAAATCTTTCCCTGGTAGACAGAAAAATATACACTGCCTGGAGGCAAATTAGGATTATTACAGCAGGAATACAAGGAGGAAGCTAATTAATATTGTTTATTTTTGGTTTAATTTCTTTTTTATTTACAAGCAATGCTTTTGAAAACAAAAGGAGAAGACACTGAGGGGAGAGGGATTTTCAGATAATGCGATAACAACATTGGAAAGCAAAAAGAGAGAGATAGAGACAACTTGGCCCTGCTCTCTACTCCTAAATTGAGGTGCCCAGGACTATGAGGGGAGTGATATGGTGGTAGGTTCTGACCACTAAGGAGAGATGGAAGAAATAGAAAAAAAGATGTCAATACAGCTGAGTAGATTTTGGTCATGCCAGGGCTCTACCTTGAAACTGAGCATGCCTGCAGAGCGTGCTTTATTGTTCAAATGAACATGTAACATCCTTCTTGTGAGAGCAGAGGCCATTCTTATAGTTGTCGGGTGAGGATTAATGTAGCTCCCTATATGCTTGCTGCCTGTGGGACCTGATTATTATTCAATAAGAGAATATTTTTATGTCCTCTGAAATTTTGCTCAGCATTCATCATCTCTGCCCCAGGTCAACAGTCCAGACATAGTCTCCACTCAATCTTCCCAAATATCAGCTGAGGTTCTTGAAGCACTTGCAGAATGGGCAGTAATAATACATATAATGCTTAATTTTATGTGTTAGTTTTACTGGCCTAAAGGCTGCCCAGATAGCTGGTAAATATTATTTCTCGGTGTGTCTCTTTTAGAAGAGAATACCACATAAATTGGTAGACTGAATAAAGAAGACTTTCCCTCACCAATGGGGGTGGGCATCACCTAATCTGCTGAGGCCTGACCAGAACAAAAGAGCAGAGGAAGAGGAAGGGCACGTTTGCTCTCTCTGTTTAAGCAAGCATAACATATTTGCCTGCCCTTGGCCATCAGCATTCCTAGTTTTAGGGTGTTCTGACTCAGACTGGGACTGAAATCGTTAGCTTCCCTGTTTCTCAGGCCTTTGGATTCGGACTGGTACTATGCCACTAGCTTTCCTGGGGCTCCAGCTTATAGGCAGCAGATCATAGAACTGCTCAGCCTCCATGATCAGATGAAACAATGTTTTATAATAAGTCTCCTGTTTTTCTGGAGAACTCTCACGAATTCAGTATGGAAAGAAAATTCCAAGCTGGACAGTGAAGAAACTCCACCTGGTTAGAGAGGTATATGAGAAGGTATATATGTAATGTCCAATAACTATTAATGCTGGGTACCTACTTAGAGTTCTGGACATTATAGTCATGTATATAAATCAGTTACTCAAACTTGTTTTTACTTTTCCCTTGCTTTCTAATTGTCATATTTCTAGAAAACATCTTTATTATTCTCTCTATTGTTTTGACATTAATTGAAAAATGACAATATCTTTTTATCTATATTTTTCAGAATTTCTTAAAAACAAACAAACAAAGAAGTCCTCAGTTGTTTTTAGTGCAGGGAACCATTTAGAAGTTTTGGAGTAGTCACAATTTAATTTGAATACTGGCTTTGATAGTTGCTACCTTTGCAACCTTAGGTAAGTAACTTCTATCAACTTTAATTTTTCATATTTTTAAAATAAGGGTAATAATGCCAAAATTGTATGGATGTTAGAAACATTACCTATGTGTGGAAATCTCCTAATCCTACCACTACAACATTCTCCCTTTCACTTGCCATCACCAACCTGGCAATATTTTCATGAGTCCTATAAAAGTGATGACCAATTATATGATCTTCTCCATTTATCCAGTTTCAGATGGCCTGTAAATCCATTCTAGCATTCCTGAAGTTTTCAACAAGTTAGAGATATTAAAGTTTGAAAGGATACAAAGCTATTTGCCCATGTCTTGCTGCCTCTTGTCTTGGTATACATCTTGAAAACAGAAAATATTTCTCACATCTTGATATGATTTTTTTTCTCCGATTCCTTTCAGACACAGAACTAAAGATCACAGTTTCTTTTTACTTGCTCTCAGACTAATGATGTTTCATAAACACAGTCAGTTTGAGAGAAAGTCAAAGCTAAAATAAAATCTGTACTCCTCTACCCACGTCTAAATAAGGGGATGCAAATGTAAAATACAGCAAATTGGATCTCAAATTCAAGATTACTTCAACAGCTAAATAGTAGAAAAAAATAGAAGCTTTTTTAATCATTAATTTACCATCAGTATTTTAGATAATTGCTTCCATACAAACTGAAATATGAAATCTAGCGATAACATTGCCATGGAAATTATAAAATTAATGATATATAAAATTACCTCATAAATAATATCATACAAGAATATTCACACCTAACTCACTAGAAATGACAATGAAACATTAAGTTCTATGTTAGATTCCAGAAGGAACGTATATAATATTTTTATTAAATATTATTGGTTTCCTAAAACCTTATATGAGGCATTTGTTCCAGATTATTTAAGAGTAGAGAGGTTCCTGGAGTGCCCTCCAAATGCAATATTCTTGAGGGTATTTTGGACACTGAGACAATATTAAATTTACTACATTGTCTTGTTTTAATCAAAGAATGCATATTATCCAGTTAATTTTTTTACTTAGAAACATAAACCTTAGAAGAAGTAAGGCAAGGAAGCAAAGAAAAATTCTAAATACAGTATGATTAAGATATTTAGATAAGAATGGTCTTTTAATTGGTAGAGCTAATAAATGAGTATTTAAATTATTTTATAGAAAAAGGAAATAAATCGCTTATTTTTATATATTTAATAATACAGTTATCTTTTAAATTATTTATTTAAGTTTCTAATTGAGAAATAATTGTATATATTTATGTTGTAGAACATGTATACATTGTAGAATGGCTAAATCAAGCTAATTAATATATGCATTACCTTTCATACTTATCAGTTTTTATATGATCAGAACACTTAAAATCCACTCTTTAAGTAATTTTCAAGTATTCAATACATTGTTATTAACTATAGTCACTGTGTTGTACAATAGATCTCTTGAATTTATTCCTCTAGTATATAATTATTTATACACACATTTACACTTGCACTCACACTCTCACACACACACATATATAAAGATATATTTATATAAAAGTCAAATGTTTTAGAGAAAATTTATGAACTCATTTAGCTCAACAAAAAGAATGAGTAATATGCCAATTTCCTGGTTTTGGTGTCTTTTAATTATACACGATGTTACCATGGGGTTAGGATGAGTGAAGAATGAACAGGACCTCTCTGCACATTTCTTTGCAGCTTGCAGTGAATATGTGATTACTTCAAAATAAAGTTTTTTTTTAAGATTGGATAAAGCCAGACATAATGATTTTTCAAGTGAAAAGAATATTTGGAGGGAAATTGTACTGTGGTTGTGAAAGCCAAATAGTGTTAAATGTAAGTTAAAAATGGACAAATTATTACAGAAACTAAATATGACCATAGAATCTAATATAGGAAGTAAAAGATCAATAGAAATTTTAAAATCCATTCTTATTAGGTAGGAATGGAAAATTGCTTTTATGCATTTACCTGAAGTTTATGGTTATAGTCATAACCTAGAATTTCATATGGGAAGCATCGTAGAAAGAAATGAGAATATTTTGTTTGCGAAACTACATGCAGAACATTTTCTAGAGAAGATTTAATGCAGGAATATAAATCACTTATTCAGTTTCCTTCTTTCAATAGAAAGTTCATTTTCATTATTTAACAATATAATGAATGTTTTCTTTTGACTACAGTAAATATCTTGACTCTAAATGATGAACTTATAAAATGCGATATCTTTTGACTCAATTTTTTCATCTGAAATCTAGGACAATGATATTTTTCAAAGTGTTATTTTTCATGTTATAGCACTTATAAAATATCTGTTATTATTAATTTATAAATTAAAAGAAGCAGTAAAATATCTCTTAAAATGATCTGAAAAACTATTTATGAAATACACCAGGGATACATTTTAAAATGATTCAGAGAATAAAATATAGTTGTATAGATTAATTTGAGATACTTTTAAAAATTAAGAAATATAAAATAAAACATAGATATGTTTTTTTATTTTTTACAAACTTTTATTTGAAGTTCAATATGGCCTGCTTGCATAAAATAGAGAGAGAGCAAGCCCTATAGTTAGTGATTTTTTAATTCATACCTGGAAAATAACAGGATTTCCATGATGCACTGAAAGAATACCTTAAGTGTATCATAGAAGAAAGAGTTATTAATGTGGACTAGGTCATTTATATAACCTCCATTCAAACTATTAGCCATGATGTCCCCTTCTACTAATTTCTCCTCCCCGTGTTTATAACCAGAACAACATTTAATCTTAAATTCATGTTTTCTAATTATCACCTCACTCTGACTATCCTGGTTAAGAAGTAGGAATTCAGCACATAAATACGATAGAGTCACTTTATTTACAATTTTTGCTACTTTCCAAGAGAGCTCTTCAATCTACTCTGCTTTAAAAAAGAACAGTATTCCTGCACATAAAGGGCATTTGGGCAGCTTTGGAAACTTACATAGACATTAATATGGAAGAAGAGTTGGAAAGAACAGCGATTGAACTGCTGAGATAATTCCTGTCAGCTGCAGTGCTCAGAACTGGCTTGTGTCCATGTGACACCTTCTGGTCCTGTGGTCTCACTGAAGGCAGTGTTCTGCATATTATCTTTGATGCAGTTATGCTTGAATGATTTTGGCTGAAGATAGAATATTTTCCTACTCTTCAGAACTTTACTGTTACACTTTCTACTCAAACTAGAGAGTTATTTATTTTCCTTTTAACTATGAGTTAGTAATAAATTACAGTCCTGAGTTTAAAATTCACAGTATAAATTCTCATTTGTAATAATGGAAAAAATCTATAGTGTCTAGACTTAATAACCCAATGAGTCCTGGCTTCTTTTGTATTAAAACACAAAATTGAAATAAATCATCATGCCCTACTGTCTTGCCCTTCTCAGGATGCCATAACAAAATACCATAGACTGAGTGAATTAAACAACAGAAATTTATTTTCTCATGGTCTGGAGACAGGAAGTCTGAGATCAGGGTGCTAGCGTGATTGGTATATTTCCTGGCTTACAGACAGATACCTTTTCACTGTGCCCTCATGTGTGTGTGTGGGAAGACAGAGAGAGAGCAGTTCTCTGTTATCTCTTCTTATAAGGACACTAATCCCATCATGAGGGCCCTGCCTTCATGACATCGTCTCCCCAAGAACCCATCTTCAAATACTATCACATAGGAGCTTAAGCTTCAATGTTTGTCAATTTTGGGGAAGAATTCAAACATTTGGATCACAAAATCTATTATACTAAGAATCTGTTTTAAAAAATATGTTTTGTGTTGATTTTTAAATTTTTTTTTTATTTCAGCATATTATGGGGGTACAAATGTTTAGGTTACATATATTGTCTTTGCCCCACCAGAGTCAGAGCTTCAAGCATGTCCATCCCCCAGACGGTATGCACCTCGCCCATTAGGTGTGTATATACCCATCCCTCCTGCTCCCTCCCATCTGCTCAACACCCCATGAATATTATTACTATATGTGCACTTAAGTGTTGATGTTTTAATAAAGAGTATGGGATCTTACGAGTCCAGAGAGGTAACACTTGACAACCCTCATAAGGGCACCACACCATTTTCTATTGAAAATAAACTTCATAGAGTTTACAAAGAGCTGATGAGTAATTGTGATATTTGCTTCCAGGGAATACTGGAAGACGTGGAATGTGTACCTGCACTTTAAAGTTTAAAGTTGATGAAACTAAGACTCAAAGATATTATGTCTTGGCCATCATGTCACTGACACATAACCCCTGCTTTTCTGACTCCAGATCTCATATTGGCTTTATGGGGACCCTAATATTTCTGAATGATATTTTGTTCTCTAATAATATTTTTCCTGCCATTTTTATTTTTTCTCTCAACTTGTTCTTTTATGATATACAATGGAACAAAACTGTAGCTAAACACTAGAAATACAAATTTTTCCAGATTTTGCTTTCCCAAAACTAATCTTTTCCTTTAGTCACTAATGTTTTGGATCATATTTCTTGGGAAATAATCATCTACTTAAAAATTTGGGGAATACAGTTTTCTGGTAACTTACTGTGAGTGGATAGCAAGATTTTCTTTCATAGGAATATTTTCTTTGGTAAGTAACAGCAAGAAAATTCTTGCTATTCTGCTACAATATTTGTAAAATGAGAAATAAATATGTCAAAATCTAATTTAATGTTACATATTTCCTATTTCTTTTTTCCATACTCTCTTCAAATGCTGTCAGATTTGTATGTTTCTTTCCATGTGCAGTACCTCAAACTGAACACTAAACATTTCAGTGGACATTTAGTCTAGTTCAATTTACAGGATACCTAGAAGGAGCGCTGATTTTGAAGTCAAAAAACATTTGGTTGATATCTGAATCCATATCTTAAGGAATATGTGAGCTCGGGAAATTTAATTCTTTTTAAACTAAAAAAATTAGCTAAAATTAAAAAAAATAATAACCAAGTGCAGTGGCATGCACCTCTATTCCCAGCTTCTTGGGAGGCTAAGGCAGGAAGATTTCATGAGCCCAGGAGTTTGAGGCCAGCCTGCCCAACATTGCGAAACTATGCCTGTTTAATATATTTATATATATATATATATATTTTTCAAGTATTTGCTATGTATGTAGAATTGAGGCAAGGTTAAATAGATTAAGTGACATGTCTCATTGGATAGCAACTATATATAGAAGAAAGGATAGTTAGCTAATAACTTCTCTTCATTATTAAAATTTTAGTACCAATTTCTCTGGTGTGTATGACATTGCTTTGGGACCAGCACATTGTTTTCAGTTTTTGAAAAGAGTTCAGATTCAGAAATTTGGAATCACAATCCAAAAACATTATTGCGGATAAGTCAGAGGTGAATAGTAAGCATATTTTATATACTTATATAATACATATATTGTTATGAATGAAAGGTAGTATTAATATGAACATCTACTTCAATGAAATCTTGAGCCTCTTAGGTAATTACTATTTCTAGCCTAGGACTCATAATAATTAATGGCCATATTGAATGACCACTTCAGTAGTTTAACCTGTATATTTAAAATTCCCCTTGGTTGAAATCTCCAGCTATCATCAGGAGGTATCTTAGGACTAGAAATGACACATAAGCATTATTAATATGCCAAAGAACAGTCTAGAGGACAGACATTATCAGAATGAGCTACTAAGAGTTTTTGAGACTAGAAATTTATCTAAAGTAACATTTCTATATTACTATCTTATATTGACATAAATGAAATCATAGTAAAGGGGCACCAACAGATAAACCTACAGGTATGTTTACTTTAATTAAGCACCACTCATGAATAATGTCATCAAATACTACATTTAATGTCTGCTCTTTTTGCAGTTTTCTTTAAGTCTGACAGTGGTTCCCTCAAACATAAAAAAGATTCTCTTTAAAATGGAGCTCAGTTCCTCATTTGTCAGACATTCATGTTTTTACATCTCAGCTCGAGAACTCAGAAGTGCTTGAAGGATAGGCTGGAGGGGTGAACTGTGAAATGTGTTCTACTTGAAATTGATCAAAGTGGGCCTGGGATACAGCAGGATAATAATGAATTTGGGAGTGCATGGGATGAAGCTTTCAGATCAATGAGTAATTTATGAATTTTATCGACACCCTTCCAAGCCCACTTATAAGCAACTTAATAAAGGAATTAATGTTATTATGCTAGGATATTTTCTCCACAGATTTTGATTTGCTGTACATATAAAGTAAAAATTATGAATTGAAAAAGTAGGGACCAATGCTATGCATAAAAGTAGGTCTATTTCTTATATCAATCTTTTTGTACATTTAATTCCATTGCATTTAAAAATATGTTCTACAAAAAAAATTAAAGATATACTGTCTTAATTTTTTTGGGTAATGCCTAGTGGTAAGAATTGAATGATTTCTAACTTAATCTATTAATTGATTTTAAATGCTACTTATTGAGCTGTTTTACAGCTGAAAGTTTGGCCCTATATGTAATTCTTTCACAGGTTTAACGTGTTGAAAATTTGGACTTGGACAAAGAAAGTATAATCAGAATCAAAATTTCAAAGAACAAAAAATTGGAAAGAATGCAAAGAAGTAATGAAAATAGGTTATTTTTTTAAATGGGCTAATTAACGGAGAAATACCAAATATGTGCTAAATAATTACATTTTATTGTACTAAATTACTACTCTTTTATATTTTGAGAATTTCTTCCTAATAGTTATTCTATTAAATTTTTACATTCTCTTTTTCTCTTATATATAATGTCTTTCCTGTATAAGATGTTAGCTTATACTATGTTTAGGTTTCTATATCCCTTTATTTAAACAGGTTATATTTTGTGAGCATACTTCTATGTTAATAGATTACTCTAAGATGCATAGTTTTATTAATGATAAATGCACATCTTATTTATTCATTTCATTTTGTTAATTACTTAGTAGTCTCCATTCCTTAGCTATTATAAGCAGAGCTAAAATATTTGTGCAGAGTATGGAAAGCATTGAGCAAATCACTGTTGCTTTCTTTAGGTTTAATTTCGTCATTTAAAATGACTAAATCGAGACATGGATAAAATGTACTTAAAAACTTTATATTTGTCTGCATTTTACCCACGATGTGCAAGAATTCCTATTTTACCACATTCCCATAAATGTCTGGCATTTATTTTAAAATTTAATAGTTTCATAGCATAAAAAATGGTACAACTTTGTTTTAATTTTTTTTATGACAGAGAATAAAATGTTTTCCATAAATATTACTACTACTGGTATTTCTCCTTTTTTGGAATTGCCTTTTAATATAGTTTTCTCATCATTCTATCACGGCCTTTCTTACTGATTTACATATGATATAATATAATAATTTACAAGCTCATTAAGAACTTCAGAGTATTATCTGTTAGATTGGAGATATTATTTTCCAATTCATTTGTGTATTAGAATTCTCCAGAGAAACAGAACCAGGAGGATGTATGTAATGTGAGAGTGTGTGTATTTTTTTAAAGAAGAGTTTCAAAGTCTACTTTCATATTTTAAAGAAAGTAGGCTTCTTTCTCTCATCTCACAGAAACAAATCTTGAAGATATTCATTAAATTCTTCTTCCTGTGTTTTTCTTCTGTCTTTAGTAGTGGACCCTTCAAAGTTCAGATTCTGAAGCATTTTCCTTCTAACTAGCTTTTGTTTACATAATATTCTGATTTCTTTAAGGACAAATGTCCTTTATCCTTTTTCTTGAAGTTCTCTTGTGCAGAATATAATCTGGATTTTTTATGTGATGACTCTTCACAATCTTTTTTAGTTTTAACATTGTTTTTAACTTAACTTCTTTTCTTCTGTGAGATATATGTATATCAGATATATACAGAGAATTATTATAAGGAATTGGTTCAGGTGATTATGGAAGCTGAGAAGTTGATACCCAGGAGAGTGAATGGAGTAAGTCCCAGTCTGAGTACAAGTTGGAAAACAGGAGAAGACTGTTGTCTCAGCTCAAAGACAGTCAAAACTACAATGAGATATCACCTATCTCCAGTGAGAATGGACTTTATCAAAAAGTTCCAAAACAATAAATGCTGGTGTGGATGTTGAGAAACAGGGACACTCATACACTGCTGGTGGGACTGCAAACTGGTACATCCTATGTGGAAAGTAATATGGAGATACCTCAAAAAGCTACAAGTAGAACTACCATTTGATCCAGCAATCCCATTACTGGGCATCTACCCAAAGGAAAAAAAGACATTCTATAAAAAAGACATCTGCACTAGAATGTTTGTAGCTGCATAATTCACAATTGCAAAGATGTAGAAACAACCCAAGTCCCCATCAATACATGAGTGGATTAATAAAATGCAGTATATTTATACCATGGAATTCTACTCAGCCACAAAAATCAATGGTGATCTAGCACCTCTTGTATTATCCTGGATAGAGCTGGAACCCTTTCTACTAAGTGAAGTATCACAAGAATGGAAAAAAAAAGAAAGCACCATATGTACTCACTGTCAAATTGGAATTAACTGACCAACACTTAAGTGCACATAAAGTAGTAACAGTCATCAGGTGTTGGGCAGGTGGGAGGCGGGGAGTAGTGGTTGGGTATATACACACCTAATGGGTGCAATGTGCACTGCTGAGGGATGGACATGCTTGAAGCTCTGATTCTGGTGGGGTCAGAGGACAATATACGTGATCTAAACTTTTATACCCCCATAATATGATATTAAAAAATTTTAAAAAATGTAAAAAATAGAATTAGCAAGTGCTTCCAGGGAAAAAGAAACAACAAACGCCAGGGTTTTCTCATTTTTCTGGATTTCTATTGCTGTGAGATCTTGTTTCTTCCAGTGTTTTTGATGTCTTGGTAGCTCTTATATATTGTTATTTTGATATCTAAGTTTACTAGTTATGTTAATGAGAGTATTGATCTGATGCAAACTATTGCAGTATAGCTAAAAATAGATGCCTTTGGTGTAGTAAGACATTTTTTAGATAATTACGGAAATTTTTTCTTCATCATCTGACATTGAAAGTTGTGAGTTCTTACCCGCAAAGCTAATTCAGTATCCTCTCTCTTGTAAGTGATATGCTTTTATTGCCTGGCAGAATGAATTTTATCTTTATATATTATCCTCGAATTTCAGTGGTTTAACTAGGATATATATAGATATTATGTTTTATTGTTAAACACTTCTAAAAACCAATGTCTTATTTTGACTCACATTTTAGATTTTTTTACTTTATCCCAGCAAAACTATTTTTTCTTCAATTATAGCCTAATTTTGACAATTTTTGACCTAGAAAAGTGGCAGTTTTATAGATTTTAATCCAATAAGATTTTTGAAATACACCTTCTGTTCCCTCAGTTGGATTCTCTAATTTAGAAATACCAATAATGCTTTGTTGGTTCTTCTTTGTCTCTCTTTCTTTTCAACTGATTTCTCTCTACTTGCTTCAATCTATTTGTCTTTCTCTGGGTTTTTTTTTTTAGTTATTAATTCACATTTTAGAATTTTTTTTTATTCCCCATGATTATTTTTTTTTTGCTAAATGTGTACCAATGCTATTTTGATTTCTAAAGTTTATATTCAATATATATCTTTAATTTCATCTCATGTCTTTGTTTTATTATCACAATTGATCTAAAGCAGATATAGTAATCCTTCAAATTTTCTAAACATTGGCACATGACCTACATGTAATATGAAGTAAGACCATGTTTGTTGTGGTTGAGAATATGTAAAAAAAGCTTCCTTTAAAAACTAGTAAAGATGAAAATAAACCTTTCTTTTATATTTTCCATTTTCATACAGGAAATTGGTAATTATAAACATTTATAATAATGAAAACTATGTAGTTATCTCAAGTATATTTTATATAGACTCTCTTTCTCTCTCTCCCTGCTTTACTTACTTATTTACTTATTTTAAGCTGAAAAAGATAAATTAAAACGATGAGTAAATACACCATAAAGTTCCTATTGTTTATCTCTGGTATTATGTATAAAACCTGATATCCTCTATGTACTTTTATTATTAGTCCAGATTCCCATATTAGAAAAGTTTTCTTTTACAATTTGAAAAAATTAATCTTTTCTTTCTTTAATGTATTTATCTTCTGCAATTATGATACCATAACTACTTTTTTGTAATTATCAAGGCTAAAATATAATTTGTTACAGAGCACATGATGATTGCATGTGCCAGTTAAGTGCAGAGGGGTCTTAAGTTTGAAGAGTTTTTTCAGATAAATGGTAAGTATCACATAGAATCAGATAGGTCTATTATATATCTATTAATTCTCCCTGAAGTCTTATAGTAAGTATGCTACTTTTACAATCACTCAGTTTAGTCACATCTGATACAAGATTTTAAAATACAAAAATAATCTGTGAAAGACACAAATAGTTTTACAAACATATTCTGCTCAGTGCCTTAAATCTTATGTGTAAGAAAAACATTCAGGAATTCAAAATAGCTGCTTGAAAAAAAAATTATGTCAAAATTATACTTATTTTTGATAGAGACTCTAGTGCCAAATATTTACAATCCACATATATAAATTTCAATAATATAGAGTGGTTTCTGTCATTTGTAGTAATAATAAGTAGGGGACAGAAATTTAATTTTAGGTTGTAGTATCAATATGCTTAAATGCTTACATACTTAAAGTTAGTATCTCTTCAGAGACACTAAAAAATTAATTATATGCAAGATAAGTAAGAAATTAGGTAACAAGAAAGATACACTGTGGTAAATTGGCAAAATCTGGCAGGCTTTAAGCTGCTTTCCTCTCTGAAAAAATCATGTTGTATTTTTTCTACTGTAGTTTTATATATGATTACTCTTTCTTCCATGTCACCTATTTGTAAATATAAAGTACAATCTTTATTTATGATGTGCTGGTAATACCCCATTACATAAGGTTTATTTGTGAAACTTTAGATATGGCCTTGGCAGTAGAAATTGGTTTATTTAAATATAAAAGACAAAAGCAGAACAGATTCTTAATTAATGAACCTATGCAAACAACTGTATTTTCATATAAGGTGACTCAGTTAAATATTTGCTTATATGATTAAAATATTCTTTAATTCAATAAGAATTTGACACCATTTAAAAAATATTCCCATCAGTTTGCATAATGTAGTATACTATAGTGGTTCTCAAGCTTTTGGGTATTAGTATAACTTTATAATCTTAAACATTTTTTGAAAATTCCAAGGAGCTTTTGTTTACATGGACTATGTTTACCAACATTTACTATATTAAATATTAAAATAACAATAATAACCCCAGTGTATATAAACATAAATATTTTTATAAAAAGACTGTTACCCAAAATAAAAAAAAATGGTCATCATTTAATATACTTTCTTTGTATACCTTAATAGAAAACAGCTGAGTTTTCTTATCTGCTTTGGATCTGTTGCAAAATCACATATCTTATAGCCTTTGGAAAACTCCCCTGTAAGCTACTGAGAGAATGAAAGTGAAAAAGGTAAATAAGACTTTAGTATTATTATGAAAATAGTGTTGACTTTGAAGACACCCTGAAAGCATCTCTAAAGCCACTGAGAGTTAATGGGAAAGTAAAAAGAATTCCTTGTACATATATCAGAATAATTGATAGACATTGATATTCAAAATAATACAAACAACATTCTAAATAAATAATAGTTGTCAGAGATTTGGTCACTTGATTAAGCTAGGATCATGTTTAACTGAGAAAGAACAATTGGCTGCTTATCTGATGAGAATGACAATAAAATACAGAAGTTCATCTAACTTTATGAAAGTTAGCCTCTTCAGAAGTGAGGAATCTGTGTTTGTTTAAGAAAATAATCAAGGACATGAAAAAACTCAACACAAAGCACAGAAAAGTATTCTAGTCAGATGTAGAATCTCTGTTATCTGGGCAGATTTCACCAAAATTAAAGAATAACCTTGTTATACTCGTAGATAATAGAAAACCGAATTCTTCAAGATCAATTGCCATTTGAATAAAGGAAAGCCAAAGTCTCTGGTTGAGAAATGCAAATCAAAACCACAATGAAACATCACCTAACTCCAGTGAGAATGTCCTTTATCAAAAAGTCCCAAAACAACAAATGCTGGTGAGGATGTGGAGAGATAGGAACGCTCTTACACTCCTGGTGGGACTGCAAACTATTACAACCCCTGTGGAAAATAATTTGGAGATAACTCCAAGATCTAAAAATAGAAATATCATTTGATCCAGCAATCCCACTACTAGGAATCTACCCAAAGAAAAATAAAACATTCTATAATAAAGACATCTGCAATTCAATGTTTATGGCAGCACAGTTCACTATTGCAAGGATGTGGAAACAACCCAAGTGCCTTTCAACCATGAGTGGATTAATAAAATATGGTATATGTATAGTATGGAATACTACTCAATTACAAAAAACACTGGTAATATAGCATCTCTTATATTATCCCAGATAGAGCTTCAGCCCATCCTTTGAAGTGAGATATCACAAGAATGGAAGAATAGGCACCACATGTACTTGCCATCAAATTGGCACTAACTGAAGAACACTATGGTGCTCACATGTTAGTAATATTCATCGGGTGTTGGGGGCAGGGTGTGGGTAAACTCACAACTAATGGATGTTGTGAGCATTGTATGGGGGAAGAGCATACCTCTAGCCCTGGCTTGGGTGAGGCAAAGTCATAACTTGTAACCAAAATATTTGTAACCCCATAACATTCTGAAATAAAAAAAATTAAAAAAAGGAAAGCCAAATTCTAGTTTTGTATTAATATTATGTTTAAATGTAAAGAATTCATACTCTCCTTTCTAAAAGAATGACTTTCTTATGAACAAATCCATCAAAACTGGGCAAACAATGCCAAAATTTGGACACATTTCATAGATTCTTTTCAGAGTAAAATATTAGAAACCGAGATAAATACAATTCATTTCCCTCAATCCCTCTGCAACTTGCCATAAACAATCAAGTTTTGTCTTTCACTAGGCTCTTTCATATTCTGGAATAAGCATAAGTTTTTGAATAAAACTACTCTCTTTTTCTCAAAAATCAAAATCTCGTCCCATAACTTTGCATACATCATTTCATTTCTCTGTTAATATTGATCCTACTGTAGTTCCAACTACTCATATTAATTACAACTTTTAACAAAAGTAACTTTCTTCTATTTCACAAAGAAAATGAAAAAGTAGATAAGTCAAATGTTTATCTGATACAATCATTTTGTAGAGTCAAAAAGTTAAAGTTCTAATGTCCCTTGGAAATTACTCTGGTAGCCAAGACAAGCTGTGCTATCACATGCTATTCTTAGGGAACCCAGTGTAATTGTCTCTGTGAGTGTACTCAGGCATCTCTGTAGAACTTCCAAAACTGTTAACGTATAATTTTTAAAAGTTAGAAGCATAGCTATCACAGAAACATAGAACAGACATGTGTCAAATATTTAATTCATCTCATTTATCAATGAGGGAACCAGTAGGATAGTAAAACTGGTTGTAGAGATAATTCAAGAAACAGATTTTATCATCAAATAATTCATGAAAACTTGTTAATAGTAATAAAACAGTTAAATGTATTAGAAGCCTTAAAACTGAAACCCTGAAGCTCCTGTTCTTATCTTCTCTACTGACAGAATCCTATAAGTTAACATTTAATTTCACAGTTTCAGGGCTCTCGTAAAATAATAAATAGCAATGTAAAACACAGGTGCATCCTCCTAGATAATTAAACAATTCTTGAGTGAACCTGTTAAACAATGACATTGAAAGGACATGCAGTCATACTCCTGCTTTATTTTCAATTTATGGATTTTTTTCTTAACAAAAGTAATGATAAAATGAATCTTGCCCCATTTAAAGTCTTAAATAAAGTCACTCAAAGGCAGAAAGCAATTCACTGTAACTTTCACAACCTGGTATCAATATTGCCAGGTCAGGCATAGGAAACTACAGTATACCTCGTGCCAGCCTTTTATTTTGAAAAAGGTAAGCTAAATTATTAGTGAGTAGTAAGTATTAAAAATACAAACAACAAATTTGACCCAATAATGTATAATTTTAGCCTATTTCCCTGATTCTTAAAACAATGGTATAAAGAAAACAGAGCAAATTTTAAATCCTCATTTTACCAATTATATTTCAATATTGGCCAGAATATAAGAAAAATATATTTGTTTACTATATTGTGTTATGAAGACCCAAATTAAGCACAGAATTGTAAAAATAAAGAATAATATAGTATCAAAATACGTTACCACATTGATTCATGAATCTATATATTAAAGAATTATAATTTTTAAATAATCAGTTAAATTTCTTAGAAAGATATAATCTATAGATCACTTTTAAATAAGACATAATTTCCTAAGAAAAAAATTCTGAATAGATAAAAAAACTTTCTTTTCCCAACACTTATTTTGCCACTTATATAGATGACATTTTAAACACCTGCTGCGTAGCTGATCTTATTATCATTAACTACCAAACCTGGGAATGGCAGAGCTCTTATTACCCTCTGTGTTCAAATCATCCACCTGTTTTTAATTAGTTCAACCATCAATGTCTATCTACAGCAGGTCATTTTTGGTTATATATGGCAGCTACTATAAGAACTGAATCTTCACTTAAAACAACCGTATTTTTTTATATTTCAGTTATAACTATCATACATAGATGATATATATATTTATATGTGTATATTTGTATATATATTCTTATACCTGCTATGCAATAACAAAATAGATGTTTCCAGTATGATTCCCTACACTTATAGGATACTTTATATTTTCTATGACATTTGAAAAGCTTCTTTATATACAGGTACAATAAGAATATTAAATCAGATTGTTCATTTATGAGATACATTTTAAATTTATTTCACTGTTTCTTACTGTATGGTATTCCTGATACTAAAGAAAGACTCCAAGGCAAAAGAATCTTGGAAGGTTTGAATATACATGCAGTCTTAACAAATAAAAAAGATACAACACATATTTAAAAGGAAACCAATTTTTTTAAAAGAGGAAACAAACAGAAATTCCCACTATACAGCCAGGTTACAATTGGTTTGATGGTGGAAGGAGAGAAGTTTTTGTTTTCCACATGATTATCATTCTTCCAAGGTAAATCATGTATTACTACTGTCAAAATTATCAATGAAGGTAATTTCAGGAGTAAATTACAAGAAATGGCTCAAATTTTGTTTGTTTGGAGACAAAGAGGTGCTATATTCTGAATATGTCCCCAAATGCATGTGTTGGGAACTTAATCATCAATGCAACAACATTGGGAGATGTTTGGGTCATGAGGGCTCTGCCCTCATGAATGGATTAATGGCACTAGAAAAAGGTTTGCAGAAGTGTGTTCACTCTCTTGCCCTTCTGCAAGGATATAGCAAAAAAGCCCTCATCATCAGATACCAAAGCTTTAATCTTGGACTTCCCAGGCTCCAGAATTTTCAGGAATAAATTTCTGTATATATTACCCAGTGTGTGGCATTCTGTTATAGCAGCACAAAACAGACAACAACAAAAGGGTCACCTGGGCTTGTTTGTTTGAGGTTTTTGTTCACGTCACTGGGCAAATATTTTACATTTCTGACTGCAGTTAACACATTTAGAGGGAGGCCATTATGTGAATTTTGTTTCCATAGTGCTGATAAATAGGACAAATAAATTAGTAATAATAACAATAACTATTAAATATTATAGTATCTATTATTATTTTTCACTCTAAAAATATTTATTCAGTATCTACTTTGGATCAACCTCTGGGGATATGTCAGTGAAGAGAGCAAACATTTTGCTGTCATGGATCTTACACTTTAATTGTGGAAGGAAAAGAATAAATATTGAACAAGCAAACATCTGTCAGATATTGACAATTGCTGCCAACATTCATTAGAGAAATATTTCCAGGAGCACACCTGAAATCAAAGTATATGTTATTTGGTTTGCTGCAGAAAGGAAGAGCACACACCAGAGGTACCTTGAGAGCATATCAAGAAGAGGAGGTGAAGAGATATTTTACAGAATTTGGGTGTGTTCTGGAAGGTTCTAAAGGGGAAGTGATTAAGAAAGTGGTGACCACTCTATATTGGATACTGATTGAGTGCCAGCTATATCCTTGGTGTTAGAAATAAACTCAGAAGTTCTGGCACACAAATAATGTTTAAAGCTGTATCATTGGATGAGATGGCTTTTATGGAGAGTAAATGTAGATAAACAGAGTTTCAAAGGTTAATTCCTGTAGTAATTCAGAATGAGGAGGACATAGCCAAAGAGATTGAGAACCCAAACGAGACTGGTTTCCTGAAGACACAGAAAAAAGTGCTTTTAGAAGAAGATTAAAAATTTTCATTATTAGTGAGTAGTGATTGAGTCTTATTTTAGATCCTAAACAGGGTATATAACAGTAAGAACAAATTAGCTGGGAATTTCCTCCAGAGGAAAAAAATGGCTTGACTAAGTTTCTTGTTATTGCTGCTTTGTTTTTAAATAATAAACACTTTTTTACTATGTTACATAACTTTAATTTATTAACTTATTCAATCATTATAACAGTTATAACAATGAAGATTCTGATTCAATCCACATGACAAACAGCTACATAAGATTGAGTGATTTGTCCAAGTTATATGGTCATTAAGCAAATTTAAGGGCTCAAGCTATGATTTGATTCCAGTTGTGGCTTTTAGCACCATACCTAACTGAAACTACAGACCAGTGGTTTTCAATTCTGGCAGCTATTGTGGAAATTTTAAAATTTGGGGCCCATATCTCACCACTAAGAGTTCTGAATTAATTCTATTAATTCCTTGGTTTAATTAATTGGATGAAATCTAGAGTCTTTTCATCGTGAAAACCAATTCTCTAGACATTTCTACAAAAATGGTATTTGAACTGTTTGCTTTTCTAAAATCCAATCCAAGAAGACCTCTCTAGATTTTCTAAATCAGAATCTCATAGAATGCAGTTTGTAAACCCTGGGATTTAACCAACTTTCTTGGTGATTCTTAATTATGCAACTATTTGAAAAATGGTGCAGAAAACTGATTTCCAAACATTGCTACATATCAAAATGGTCTGAGAAGATTTTTATAAAATCTCAATGCCCCAGTCATACTCCATGCTAATTAAATCAGAATGTTAGGGAATGGGACCCAGCCATTTGTGGGTTTTAAAGCTTTGTAGATAATGTCAAAGTACAGCACAGTTTGGAAAGCACTGGCATAAAATACTGAAGCAAAATTAAAAAGAAAGTGATGGTGATTATGTAAATTGATAAGGATGAAATTATTAGTTTGAACCTTATGAAACTATTTGACTATAAAATTATAATTTTATACAGTTCAATTTAAAATACAATAATGTCCATATATATTTTTGCAAAAATATATTTCTTACTAAATATTTTGCAGAGACCATGTCTTTGTTCTGGAGAACATAAACAATAGTAACATTTATAGGTGGAATAATAATTCCTAAATCTGAATCTAGTTTTTAGCCTCTATTTAACTTTTTCTTTTCCTTTTTTCAGTCTTCAAGTTTTGTAGAATAGTTTAAAACCATCATTTTGCCTGTTTCATATGCAGATGAAAACATTGCAGCATAAGTTGAATTTTTATATTTTTTTCACATTGAAGTTATTTTATTGAAGTCAAATTAACTGCTCTGGTTAATTAGAGCATTTTCAACACTTTGTCTTGTGATTTAAAAAACACACATTCCCAGGTCAAATTCATGGCAAATAAACTAATTGAGCCCAGAGAAATTGAAAATGATGAGAAGAATTGGTTTAGCCAAATGTTACATAAATTTGCCCCTCAGCATCCTTTTGCTAATAAATCCAGAGTTTGCTCTTCTGCTATTAATACATACCTGCCCTGAATGAGTTAGCATAATGAAGATGCTTTCATCTTAAGCAGCAATGGCCCTCTGCCCTCAGGACTTTCTGATAGGCTGGAATAGATCTAATTTTGTCCTGACTGTAAAACAAGTAGGGGTTGCACTGGTGTGGAAGACACTGGTGTGGCTCAGGTGAAATAATCTAAAACTGGAATATATGGAATATATGACTATACTATATAGCCATAAGCATAAATAAGCTTTATGCATTTTTTGAATTTAAAATAATTTCAAAAATATACTCTAATACCTAAGTATAAATGCAAGTATGTTAACAGAAGAAATGGTAAAATGACTTGATTTGACCATATGGTTTAAAAAGGACTTATTAAAAAATGCTTACATATTATATGGAAAGTTCATTTTATTTCTTGGTATTTTTGCTTGATTTTTATTTATGTATTTATTTTTATTTCAGCATATTATGGGGGTACAAATGTTTAGGTTATGTATGTTGCCCTTGCCTCCCCCCCCCACTGGTATTTTTGACTCACTGTAAACTTTCATGAGCATACATACATTTTAGAACCCCTACCTGGGCACTAATTATATTTTTAATTTTTTCCATATGAATTTTGAGATACAGAAATACAAGCAAAAGAAAACAGAGGGGGAAGAATTTAGCTTTTTAATGATTGAAATACACAATGTTTTATTGTGTATTACCCTTTTTCCTCCGTCAGCAGTTTTGAGCTTTTTCGTCTGACCTAGAATTCTATTTTTGTTTGTTAGTTTACATTTCGAATACTTTGGAATCCTGTTTAGTCAAAATTCCATCTTGTCCTTATTACCTCCTTTTGAATTTGAAGATGATTTTGGCTATATATAGAGAAAAAATTTCTAAACAGCTACTTCAGTCTTTTCTTTTCAGTCTTTTTTTATTTCAGCATATTATGGGGATACAAATGTCTAGGTTATGTGTGTTGCCCTTCCTCCCCTTCCCCACTGGAGTCAGAGTTTCAAGCATGTCCATCCCCCAGATGGTGCACATCTCACTCATTATGTATGTATATAGTCATCCCCTCCGCCTCCCTCCCATCTGCCTGATGCCCGATAAATGTTATTCCTATATGTTCACTTAGGTGTTGGTCAGTTAATACCAATTTGCTGGTGAGTACATGTGGTGCGTATTTTTCCATTCTTGGGATACTTCACTTAATAGAATGGGTTCCAGCTCTATCCAGGAAAATACAAGAGGTGCTATATCACAATTGTTTCTTATAGCTTAGTTTCAGATATGGAGTATGTGTAGAAGCGTTGCCTCATTTAGTCCAATATAGTTTTCTTTAGAAATATTTTTAGAAGTTTCATAATTAGTGTAATAATATATAAAATGTATTATTTTTTTAAGTATTACTCTCTATCAGGTACTTTTGTAGGCATTTTATATCTATTATCTCACTTATTAATCTTAACAATCTTATAATGGGACTATTATAAGCCCCAGTTTTTAGGTGAGCAATTAAGACTCAGAGTCTACATATTTAGTTTGTATATATCAGCTACGTTGAAAAAACCAACTTTGAACATGCATTTATTTGACTTAAATGGTCATGTTTTCACGCTGACAGAAAAAGAAAATTTTATGAAATGAGTATAAAAATATTCCAAACATAAATTGAAGACGGAAGATTTCTTAATTGAGATAAAAAATAGAAAGTTAAATGGAACAAGGTTTTCTTTAATTAAATAAAATCTGAAAAGATCCAAATGTTAAATCTAAACATGTTGGTGATAATAAATAACCACTTGGTGAGTGTACATGCATGTGCACATGTACATGCAGATGTATGCGTGGCAATTCAGTGCAAAATGTTTAACTTGACACATACATTTGATCTGTATAGTGGCTGATCTGTTACAGCCAATTACAAAAGGACACTAAATTATATAATTTCAGGTGACTGGGTCATCAAAATACACAATTCTGAAGAGATATTTATAACTCCTTTTTGCTAATATGATATAGACATTAAAGGGAGAGAGAGAAAAATGCTAACTTTATCTGGACCGTAGATCTAGTTTACCTTTGTTTTGCCAAAATCTCAGAAAGGTAGCATCTGGATAACATAAAACAAGCTGTGATACTTTATCTGGCTAAAAGGAGAAGCATCTGGAGGAGTTGGCAAATGTTATGTCTGTTTCTTTATTGGAACACATGCCTTTTCTGTATCATTGAGTTTGGGGATATCAAATAATTTTAAATGATTTCTGGTCCCTAAAATCAGATATTATAGCAACATATATTTGCATAGGTTGAGTAAGGAACTTGGAATGTCAGAAGGCACCTTTTTCAGATGGTACAAGTCATTTCAAGTATTTTAAAAAGATTACTCCGTCAGTGCTTAGGGAGATGGTTTTTGTCCATGCTGTAAAGAAATAGCTATAAATTTCTTAAGCTAAGGTAGTCAGGACTCCATTCAACCTAAACCATCAATATTTAACGACAAGAGGCTTCCACAGATTTGTGAGTAGATTTAGAATAAGATCACTTATGAAATCTTTCTAAAAAGATAAATATATGAGTATTGAGCAGTTCCGTTTATGGTGTTTTTCCCCTTGCATTAGTGAGACTTCTTATGGATAAAGACTAAAACAAAGGTCACTTCCTTTGGGAGTGATGTGGGAGAACATCATATCCATTCTTTTATTCATTTATCCATTTATTTATAAATTTATTCATTTAGTCATTTAGGAAAGATTTACATAGTGTCTACTATATCCATGTACTATGCTAGTAGTTAGCATATATGATCTATGGCTATCACATAGTGGCTAGTATAATATATATTTGAACAAGACCTACAATATCCATGATCTAATTCAATTTATTCAATAAACAGAAAATTGATTATATATATAAAACATATACAAAATAATTTATGATTGTGATTACCATGAAGAGGTTAATAAGAAAGATTATTTTATGGAAGATGATCATTAAAGGGCTCTCTGAAATATGACATTTGAGGTGAGATCTGTGAGGTTAGAGCAACTTCACTAGTTATTGTGGCAATAATATGAGAATCCTTGACATGAGAAAGGGTTTGGAGTTTTTATGGGTAATAGAGAAGGAGTTAGTGAAAGTGTAGCATGATGGAGGAGAGAGAAGTTTAAGGTCTCTGCTATGAAATTAAGTTGGAAATAAGGTCAGAGCTCATTATGGGCATTGCAGGCCAGGTCAAGCCATTTGGGTTTTATCAGAGAGCACCGAAGTTTTTAAGCCCATAAGTGAAATTATTTGATTTATATATTTTAAATATCGTCATGATTACTGTGGAGAGAAATAACTGTTTGGATCATAAGTCAACCAGGGAAACATGTTAGGAAGCTATTTCAATAATCTGGGTGACATTGTGATGGTAGAAATAGAAAGAATAGAATGTATTTGAGATATATATTTTAGGGAAAATTGTAGGGACAGAATTTTAGCAAAAGAGAAGAATAAAGAATTCCTTTAAATTTTGTTTTCCAGAATTGGGTAAAGATTTATGCACTATATTGCATGTTACACAGTAAAGAAATGCTAGGAAAGAAAAATGTCAGACATTTAAGGAAAGGGAGCAGAGCAAGAGTTACAGTGATGTAGTAGTTTTTTAGTTCAAAATGGTTATTTTAGAAAGGAGTTTGGAGCTTACAGAGGAGTTCATTAGAGGCATCAAAACTGAGCTCAAAGTTAGCACAGCATAAAGAGATTTATGTAAACTGTACTGGAAAGTAGTGGCCAGAGAGGTAGGAGGATAAGCAGAGAGGTATAGTACCAGAAAATTCAAAGGAAAGAATGTTTTGGAATGGATAGAGTGGTCAACTGGGTCAAATGTTTCACAAGTTCAAGATGAAAGATGGAAGCCTGTGTGCAATTAATAAAATTTATCAATTTTATGAAAAACAAGCTTCATTTCATAAAAGGACAGAGTTTTCATTCATTCATTATTTGCCTAATTCTAAAATAAGTAGTCTCAATAGATATAATAACAGACGTTTCTTGGCTAGAAATTTTGACCAAAGAAAAAGAATCTTTGAAAACTTCTTTAGCATTAGCATATTGGCTAGGCGTGGTAGCTCAAGCCTGTAATCCTAGCCCTTTGGGAGGCTGAGGCAAAAGGATGGCCAGGAATTCAAGACCAGTTTGAGCAACATAGTGAGACTCCTTTCCCAACAAAAAATAGAAAAATTTTCCAGGTGTGGTGGTGCTCACCTGTTCCAGCTACTCTGGAGGCTGAGGTAGAAGAATCTCTTAAGCTTAGCGTTTGAGGTTACAGTGAGCTATAACGATGTCACTGTACTCTGGCTCGGGCAATAGAGTAAGAGCCTGTCTCAATAAATACATACATACACACATAATAAAAAACAAATAACTAGCATACAAATATCTCCTTGTGTGTAATAATGAAATTACATGATTACCTTGCTTAAGAAACAACAAAAAAGTTAACTAATTTCAGGAATTAAGGAAGAAAAATGGCAAATTCCTATATAATGCTCTAATTTCTTTGTCAAATAATTTCATAACAAACATGTCATAGGAAAGAAAAATCATAGGCTACTCCCTGGATCTCTTGCCATACAGGAAAAAGTAGAAACAGAAAAGATACCAGATTTCCAAGCCCAATTACATTGTAAGAGAATAAAAAAGAATTGAGGATTGCAGTTTACAGGTGAAAAGGGGAGAAGACAAATTCACCTCTACTGAATGTTTAGCGCTAAGGAAAGTAATGTCATTTCTAGTTTAGAGAAGTAAGTTTTAATTATAGTTTATATATTTGATTATTCTGTGAATTTTAATAGGCAATGAATGCAGTAATAGAATTCTAAGTGATCTCTTGAAAAATCTGGCATTTTTCAAAGCTGTCTATTGAAAATCTCCTTGGGCAAGTGTTATGTAACCACAGCAAGATTGTGAATTGAACCATAAATCTACTGCATGTTTAATTTAAAACATAATTTGTACCTGGTAAAGAATAGATACTACAGCTTTTAGTTCTATATAGTGCTATACATAATTTACAACAATCTTAAGGTAGTTGCAACACCTGAAATTAAATAGGAAATAAAATTATCCCCAGAAGAAAGTGGAGGTTGATGTTAGAAATGCATTTTAAAATGAGCACACAAATAGTTTTTACTATTATTGTGTACATTGCTCAGCAGCTGTGACCTCATTACAAACCCCTCACCACATTTCCCAGAATACTGTTCTAACTTCTTGAGTATGATGCTTCTAGCATACATTATGTTATTCTTATAAAAATATATTTTATATGGCAAATGTGACTAGTTGCTCTTATAACAACAGACCACCATGTATCCTGATTCCTTTTAGTGTGGCTGCAGTAATAAATTTGTTGGGAACACTGTCAAGTATTATTATCACCAAAAAATATTCTTAATCAATGAAGAACACATGGTAAGGACATGGATTTCCTTCATAACGTTAATGGGTTCAGTCACTGATTTGATATATATAAAAAGTGCCTATGATTTACCACTTACCATTCTAGGTGCTGGGAGACTATTAGAGAGCAAATAAAAACACGCTTGCTATCATGGGTTTATAAAGAAAGATTTTTGAATAAAAATAAAATCAAGAAGAAAACCTAATAAAACTTGTGTTAGTGTCTAATTAATCCTTTTATTCCCCCTATCTTGTACACAATCTCATATATCTATCCCATGGGCTAATAGTGTGCATACTATGTTAAAACTCATTTTCACATATTTCCAGACAAGAAAACAAATCTGTATTTGTAGCCAAATTTACTCAGTATGTTAGAGGTTTCCTTTGTGCCAGAACCTGTGCTCAGATAAACAATGACGAGCACAGCCAATTGGTTCTCTGCTTTTGTGTATGTAGTTTACAGGCTAAAAGGTAAGACTGACATTCATTTCACACACTGCATGCACACAAAAATTGTGGTTAGTTTTATGCAGGACATATACCTGATGCCTAGAAGAGAAAAGGTGTCTTGGGACTAATACCTTGAAGTTTTTAATGTAACTCAATTCACCCTTCCACACATTCCATTCTGGTCTCCATTGTGATCCAAAATATAATCTTCTCTGAACCCTTCATCAGTGATATTCTGGTCTTTATATTGCTTTGTGTATTATTTTCTCTCATGCAAACTCCCACTGCTTTTATTTTTTTTTAGGAAATCTCTTTCCTCTGAAACTTTATACTGTTCTATAAAACAAAGAAACAGCTATAGTCTCAAAGCCTTCAAAAGTTTTTACCCCTTTAAAAAACAATGGTGATCTAGCACATCTTGTTTTATTCTGGATAGAGCTGGAGCCCATTCTACTAACTGAAATACCACAAGAATAGAAAAACAAACACCACATGTACTCACCACCGAATCAGTATTAACTGATCAACACTTATGTGCACATATAGTAGTAATATTCATCGGGTGTCGGGCAGGTCAGGGTAGGGTAGGGGGAGGAGGAGATGGGTATATTCACACCTAATGAGTGTGGTGCACACCGTCTGTGTGATGTACATGCTTCAAGCTCTGACTCAGGTGGGGCAAAGGCAATACACGTAACCTAAACATTTGTACCCCCTTAATATGCCAAAATAAAATAAATAAATAAATAAAATTTTAAAAAAAGTTTTCTCCCCTTCCTAGCACTAAAGAGAACTCTATTTTCTGCAGAGCCTTCTTAAGGAGTGATGCTTATTATCATATATTTCACAAATATCTGGCATGGTGGAAGGAATCCAGCTATCCCTAATGATACTTTTAGATAATTCAGGTTCTATTTTTAAAAACCACTAAAACCCTCTGCACATTTATTTAGAGCACCTGTCTATACCGCCAGCTTCTCAGTTTCTTTGCTAATTCACTCAAGCCCTTAGCTGCCTTATTTTTTTTCCTCCATTCTCTGCAGGTTTTGCAACTTTTCTGAGAACTGTCTCTGACCCACCCAAAATTTTAAACTCTTAATTCTTTGACTTAATCATCTGTAATGACCTTCAGGTATTTATCTCGTAATAGAAAATGGCCATTGACCTGTAGCCTAGGCTGACTTCTGTTTGTGAGCTTTTTCACCACTATCCACATGGTAGTTAAGCCAATAATTGATGTGATCTCCTTTGACTCTTCTCTACCTTTTATCTTCTCACATCAGTGATCAAGCTTCTAAATGTCTTTTGAATCTGAATATTTATTTTTATTTATTCACTGTCACTGCCCTAGACCATGCTACCATAATCACTAGCTTGACAATTCTACTAAAAATACTCAATAAAGGAAGTCAAGTAGAATTCTCAATTCCGCCACTGTATTAAAAATATCAATTTTAAGCAATTCTTCCACTGTACTAAAAATGTCTTGGGGTACCTTATCACTGTCTCATCTTTCAGGAAAGCACTACATATAAATGATAGTAATTACTGTCATTTGAAAGCCACCAGGGTTATAGAATATAAAATATGAGGAAAATACAAAGCAGGAGAGATTACATAAATACTTTCTAAACATTGTTTTTCACATAGCTTAATTGTACTTTAGCATCTATACAAAATTTAGTATTTTTGTTTTCCAAAATTTTAGCAATAAAACTATAGCAACATTGTAATGATTATTTTATGTTTGCGAGAGGCATATTATTTGCTGTCTTTCACCAAGCTAGGCATATCTGTCTAAACAATATCTTGAACTATAGGCCAGACAATTGCAACACTGAATGGTATGTCATCAGCAATGCAAAAATTTAGTATCTGTATCAGATAATTCCAGATTTCAGATCAAAGTCAACTAAAACATTATAGACTGAGAATGACTGTAAGCCTTTTGCTAGATGTTAAGTATATGACTATATTACATTTGAAAGTTTGATGTGGGGGTTACAATTCAGAAGATGGGCACTCCTGGATTCCTAATATACTATGGAGAATTCGGCTTTAATCGCTCAATATGTGGCTGTTTCTCTGTTGGCACTGATTGCAATGCTCCATTTCCAGGCTATATTTCTGCTCAAAGAAGAGTGATAGTAATTGCTTTTCTATCTCAGTGTTATTAAACAGCACCAAAAATGTCATCAGGTAAAGAGATTTTGCCAGTATCTCATACTTCTTTCTCTCCAAGTACAAAATTTGTCATTAAATTTGCTATATTGGTTTTTCAAACTTATTGGCATAATGAGAGTTGCTTGTATTTCTAAGAAGAGCGATGTTTCTGTGGTTTTGAGCTTTTCTCTTTTTTAAAAAACAAAATCCATCAATTTTGTATTGAAAAGTATTATTTTGTTCTTATGCTTCTGGGGGAAAAAAAGCTCATTTGATGTATCAGAGATTACTGTATTTTGTTAAAAATGATGCAAAACCTTTGTTGGCTTTACATTGTGGTTTGACAAAGTTTCATAACAGAAAATGCACTAGAGGCAAGTGCACTAGAGGCAAATTCCCTAGAGGCAAGTGGATACTCCCAATAAACAAATCCAATTTACAGAAATTTTTCATTTTATTTACTTAAAATTTTCTTTCTTCTTTTTTTAATTGTTCATTCAAAATCACTGACTTATCCTAGAATATTGTATCTTATCATTCATCCCAATGTAAGTCTCAGAAAAGTCAAAGTTATCAGCGAAGGCCAGTCAAAACTCAGAATGTGATATAAGAGGGATTGAAACCTGGTCCCTGAGCACAATATTTGTTTTCACTTCTGCCTTTTGGCATTCTGATGGGTTAAAGAGTTTCCTTATATCTCATCATAAACATTGCATGAATATTAAATTATGGTGTTACAGGACAAAGAGAACTCTTAGGTTTTTTTCAATAGATAAAATCAGTCACCAAAAAGTTTAAGGAAGAGTAATCTCCTCACCAGAATGTATTATAAGAAAGCAATCCTCAGAAGAAATTTTTCTCACATAGAACAAACTTATTAAATAAATTTGTTAGCTAACAGAGGACTGGAAAAATAGCTTATAACCTATTCTGAAGGCCTGATGTGAGCTCATGTCCTCTGCCACTTAAGTGATTCACAGATCCATATATTGAAGCTCACACAAGGAAGAGGAGAAAATATTCCAGAGTCAAATTTTGGTTAGTCTTGCAGTTGTCTTCTTGCAACCAGAGGCCTGGATAAAAAGTTGGACAATTCCTGAGGTACAGTTATAGTACTTGCTGGGTTATATACCCCGTTAATGCTGGCATGTAGCATGTTTCTCAACATTTTATACAACCAACATATCTTAAATACTTGTAATCTAAAAATATGAACGTACAATTCTGACTTCAATTATGCAGATCAATCAGCTACTCATTTTACTGATGGAGATTCCTTTCTGATACCTACCATGTTAATTAGCAAAGCCTCTGGTTGATAGAGGCTTGTAGTATGTTTAACTATAATATTATATTATCTATATTTAAATATTTTAAATTGATTGCATATAGCATAACAGCTCTATTTGTTAAAAAATATAAAAAGTAAATTTGTGAGATAAATAATGAGAGAAGTTGGTCTTCTTCTTTGCCATCTTCTTCCATGCACATAATACTTATTGTGGTTTTTTTTTTTTTTTTTGTATCTCTTTACCCAATCTCAAGTGGGAGGGGTATATGAAACTTCTGAATTTAGCCACAGGTTAGACACGTAGAGTGTTCTTAGCCCTTCTCATTATCCACTTCTGTGATACCCTCTTCCTCCACTCAGATAACAATTAAAAATTAATTTGATGTGCAGAGTCCCTAGTTTAATTTGTATTGCCTAGCAAATATTTACTCAGTGAAATCTATAAGACAGAGGAAGATATCTTTTTTGAATTTTATATTTTATCACTGAGAAAGTCAAATGCAATAATCTGCATTCCTTTAGTAGTATAACAATTAAAAGCATTCATTATTTTGCTTGCACCTTCTTTCTATGATGATTATTTTTCCATTCAAGAAGTAACTGGAGGATGGATGAAGTTTGTTTCTCATATACAATATTAAAAGAATGGAAACTAATTTCCAATAATAAAGTGTTAAATAATTTTTATATATTTCTATATGTCTAAAATTTGTTATATCATGTAACCTCTAGCCCCATATTAAACGATTAACTTGTGATAATAAAGACTGACATAATGTTTAGCAAATAAAGCATAATTTCAAACCATATGTATATATAATCTTTTTTATCCTAATTTAGATAGATCGTCTTTTAGGCAGAAGCTAGAGCAGTGGTTATCAGTGTTTTTCTAAGGACCCTGGAGTGTTCATAGGACTCTTTCTTAATGCATGGCAAAATCACTTATGTGAAAAAGTTCATTCAAAGTGGAAGACAGACCAGACCCATGGGTTTTAGTATGACAATATTAAAAAAGTTCAGATATTTAAGAAGTTTCAGACTCCATATAGCAACTAATTGTGAAAGAAATATTCTTAATTATAAAAAGGCCTTAAATTACCTTTTGTTTTGCCAAGTACATATCTATATGAGGGTGAACTTTCTTTATATATGTATTTAAAAATAACGCATCCCAACAATTTGAATACATAAGCAGATAGGAAAATTGAAGTTTTAATAAGCCAGATAATAAAGAGAGTTGTCAAAATAAAACAATACCACTCTTTCAATATATTTTTGTTTGGTTGTTACTTTAATTAAACATATTATTTATTTTAGCATTTCAAGTGTAAAGGGATCTGGTAACCAAAATGGTTTAGAACCCCTGACCTTGGATATTGTCATCAGTCACAAATTTCATAGATATAACACAGTTTTGTAGATCCTTACTGCAGAAAATACTGCATGTGACAAAAGATAAATACCTTCATAATTACCATCTTCAGATATAGCTCAGTTTACACTATTTAAAATACTGCTTTAAATTTTTAAAATAATACATTAACACCAAACCCCTGAGAAATAAGTGTGTTAGCAAACAAGTTTATAAAAATATACAAATTGTGATGTCAGCAAGATGATAGACTAGGCAGCTTCAGACTTTCCTTCCTCTACAGAAACAGTAACTTAATAACATTATACAAACGAATAGCTTTTCTGAGAAATATAAAAGCCAGTTAAAAGGTTTCTGCACTATGGGTGAGCAAAAATCTACTAGCATGGAAGTCCAGTAGGAAAATTTATGGTACTAAGTTGCTAGCACTCCTCCCCTCAGTATTCAACCAAGAATACTGTATCTTGCAAAACTGCCCTCCAAAAATGAAGGAGAAATTAAGACTTTCCAAAATAAACAAAACGTGTGAGAGTTTAGCATCACTTGACCTGCTCTACAAAAAAGGTCTAAAGAGAGCCCTTCAGCTTGAAATGGAAGGATAATATACAGCAATATGAAACCATATGAAAATAAAAAGCTCCCTGGCAAAAATAAATGTATAGACAAATATAGCATCCTGTTGTACTTTAGGTGTACACATCACTTTTAAATCTAGTTTAGAATTTAAAAACAGAATCACAAAAAAGTAACTGTAAATAAATGTTAATGAATATGAATATAAAAAAGTGATTTGAGTAATCAATAACATAAAGTAGAGAGGCATAGAAGTAAAGGAATAGAATTTTTATATGTGATTGAAGTTAAGCTGTTAGTAGTTTAAAAATAGATATGTATAACTTTAAAATGTTTTCTGTAATTACAACTTTAGCCACAAAGATAATATCTGTGTGATATATACAGAGGGAAATGAGAAGAGACTCAAAACGTCACTACAAATAAGCAACAAAACACAAAGAGAGAGAGAAAAGGAGGGACTAAAAAGTTTCAAGATACAGAAAAGAACTAACAAAGTGACAATAATCAGTGCATCCTTGTCAGTAATTATTTTAATGTAAATAAGTTAAATGTCCCAATTAAAAGACAAAGATTAGGTGAATGAATTTTATAAAGCACTAACTATTTACTATCTCCAAGAGACTTCCTTATTTAAGGACACACATAGATGGAAAGTGAAAGGATGGAAAAAGACATTCCATGCAAACGTGAACCTAAAGAGCTCAAGAATGTCCATCCATATAGCAGACAGAATGGACTTTGAGACAAAAATTGTTGGCCAGGCACTGTGGCTCACACCTGTAATCCTAGAATTCTGGGATGTCAAGGTGGGATGATCACTTGAGGCCAGGAGTTTGAGACCAACCTGAGCAAGAGCAAGGCCCCATCTCTACAAAAAATAGAAAAATTAGCCAGGTGTGATGACATGTGCCTGTAGTCCCGGCTACTCAGGAGGCTGAGGCAGGAGGATCACTTAAGCCCATGAGTTTGAGGTTGCTGTGAGATATGATGAGGACACTGCACTCCAGCCAGAGTGACAGAGAGAGATGCTGTCTCACACAAACAAACAAACCAACCAACAAACAAAACTGTCACAAAAAGGATACAGTGATAAAAGGGTCAATTTGCCAGGAAGATATAGTCATTATAAATAAATATTCAGATAACATTAGGGTTCCCAAATAAATGGAGCATAAATTGACAGAACTGAAGGGAGAAATAGACAGCAGCACAGTAATAGCAGGAGATTTCTCCACTTTCAGTTATGGATAGAACGACTAGACAGAAGATCAATAAGGAAACAGAGGACTTGAGCAATATTATAGACCAATTGGACCTAAAAGACATAGAATATTCCACCAAATATCTGCAGAATTATACTTTCTTCTCAATCATATACTTTTTTCTCAAGTCCACATGGAACGTTCTGCAAGATAGACCAAATGTTAGACAACAACGGAAGTTTTAACAAAGTTAAGAAGATTGATGTCATGCAGTATATCTTCTCTGACCACAATGAAACAAAACTGGAAATCAATAACAGAGGAAAAATAGGAAAATTCAAAATATGGAAATTAAACAACTCACTTGTAAACAAGTCTGGCTTAAAGAAGAACTTACAGAAAAGCTTAGAAAATATTTGGAGACAAATGAAAATGAAAACACCACATACCAAAACATATGCAGAAAAAGCAGTACTAAGAGGAAAGTTGATAATAATAAGTACATTTAAAAAGAAAGATCTCAAATCAACAACTTTACACCTCAAGGAACTAGGAAAAGACTAAACTAAAACAAAAGTTTGTAGAAAGAAGGAAGTAAAGATTAGAGGATAGATAAAATAAAGAATAATAAAAATATAGAAAAAAATCACTAAGACCAAGAGTATTTTTAAAACGACCAACAAAACTGACAAACTTTTAGCTATTTCGGGTTTTGTTTGTTTGCTTATTTTTAACCAAAAAAAAAAAAGAGAGAGAAAACACAAATAACTTAAATTAGAAATGAAAGAGAGGCCAGGCAGAGTGGTTCACCCATGTAATCCCAGCACTCTGGGAGCCTGACTTGGGAGGACTGCTTGAGCCCAGGAGTTTTGGACTAACCTTAGGAAGAGTGAGACCCCATCTCTACAAAAAAATGGAAAAAGTAGCCGGAAATAGTGGTGTGCACTTGTAGTCTGACCTACTCTGGAGGCTGAGGCAGGAAAATCACTTGAGCCCAGGAGTGTGAGGTTGCAGTGAGCTATCATGCACTGCACTCTAAACTGGATGACAAAGAAAGAGGAAACATCACAACAGATGTCACAAAGATATAAAGGATTATTAAACTACTATGAACAATTATACACAAACAAATTGTATAACTTGGAAGAAATACATAAATTCCTAGAAACGTACAAACTACCAAGATTAAATCATGAAGAAATAAAATATCTGAACAGTAAGGAGACTGAAGTAGTAGTGGCAATAATAATAATAACAACAATAATAATGTAGACCTATTGACAAAGAAAAGCTCAGAATCAGATGGCTTCACTGATGGATTTCAAAAATTTCATCTTCTTGGAAAATAAAAATAAAGAATAAAACATCATCAACAACAAAAAACTCTTCCTGAGGCTTCTGATTTAGTCCAATCTAGACTGGTTACTTTTTAGGCCTGCTCTGTAGCTGTCACCTTGGGATAACTCTTCCACCCTGAGATTTCCTGTCACTGTGCTCTTACATAAGGTACACCGTTTCCAGAGCCCACTGTCTTCCTTTTTCTGAGCTACTCCCCTGTTCATATGGAGTATTCACTCCCATAAATGTTCCTAAAATTATGCATGGGAGGTCAGTATTTTGAAATCCTATAGATCTGATAATAAGGCTTATTTTATCTTCTCACTATCTTGAAAGTTTGAAGGGGTATAGAATTTTGGGGTGAAAATCACATTATGACAAAACTTGAAAAATTTTTTGTCCCATCTTATAGTTTCTGAATAATAATGTTTAAAAGTAATAATTCAATTTTATCATTGATTTCTTTCTGTGAAATGTATTTTTTTGTTTCACTTTTTGTTCCTACCTTAAAACTTATAAAAGTTATCATTTATATTTTTAAGTTTCATGGGCTTTGTTATAGATTGTTTTTTCTTCTATTGTACAAGTACGTGATAGGTCCTTTGCATCAGAAAATTTACTTGTTTATATTATGGAAAAGCTTCTAAAATATTTTCTTAATTATTTTCTATGCTTTTCTAATCTCTTCTTTCTATCCTCTCATAATTTTATATGTGTTCTCTCCTATTTTACATCTATCTCTTTTTATCTCTCTTTTCATAGAACTTTCCTTAACCTTATATACTAACACCTCTATTGAGTTTTCCATTTTTGCTTTTATTTCTCAAATTTTTATGGAGTGTTTTTTGATTTATCAATGCCATAACTCCTATTACCTGTCTGATCATAAAAATATTTTTAATGTTTTCTTCTTTTATATATTTGTCCACTGATTTATCATTATTTACTTTTAAATTGTATTACTTTATCAAATGTCTGCTGATCCTTGACCATCTGCTCATATTTAAAAGTGAAACACTAAGAGGTTGATTAGAACCTCTATTTCAGTGAATTTGTTACCTGTGGTCTTCACTTAAAAGTAATCACTCTGGTCTGTTTCATGGTAGAATTGCTAATGCCAGTATGCCTGGGTATTTTATTTTGGACTGATGAACATCTTTTGAGAATAATCTTGTAATTTTCTCTACATAGAGTATAATTTTGAGTGGTTAACTGTTAATTGATTTGGAGGAGGCTGGTTATCTTATCATGTTTGTATATGTAGTAAGTTTTGAAAAAGCATCATAAATTTTAACTGTTGTAATTTATGTAATATCTATCAGTATAATAGTTCAGATTTTCTAATTCACCATATCACTAGAAGTCAAATATTTATATTTTGAATGATTGAATATGATGTGATTTGATTATTAAATGTAATAAAATAACTATTTTATCAAGCTTTAATAAGTTGATACAAATTATTTGTTTACATGGAAAACGAATGAGAATTTATATGTTCAGACACCACAAATTTATAGATCCATTTTTATACTAAACTGTTACCCTTAGTAAGGCCATTCTAAAATTCCGAATAAATTGCAGGTCTCAGGAAAACATATAATTTTGGAATAATTCAAGTTCATTATTTGTAACCATCTTTTTGGTCTAAATAAAATAAAACATTGTTGGTTCCAACATAATGTTTTCAAGCATATTTAATTAATATCAAATATTTATCTAGAAAGGAAATACAAGTCCAAATGATATAACTGATTTAATTTAGTTTTTTATTAATTAATTGGGCCAATAAATATATCTTAGTTTTATGTCTAATATATGCTAAACATTTTGCTTCTGCTAGATTTCCAAGTAATACAACATATTCTAAATACTTCAAGTACTCAAATTCAATGTTAGTTGCATGACCACAAATAAAAGCTTCTCATAAAAGCATAACAGTAGGAAAAAAATCTATTATTTAAAACCACCATTGACATCTAAAATTTCTACCTGTACTAAAATATCATAATCTTTCTCTGTCATAGATGTCATGGTTTAACAATATAACCTAATAAGCTTCATTGAAACTTCAGCACCCTTTATCATGAAATAATTAGTGATAAGACTGCTTGCCAAACCCTTCTGTTAAAATATGCATGGAAATTTGAGGGTCAGAAAGAGAAAATAAGTCACAAAGGAGATAAAATACCAAAGGAACTTTAATCCACTTCATTTTAAATACAAATAATTTATTTCAGTGGTATTTGGTGAAACAGAAGTAAAGATAACTGTAATTGAAGTTGTCTTCCACAAACTGGAGAGAGGAGAAACCTGTGGAAGGAAAGAAAGCAGTGAGTTTATAAGTGGGTATCATACACTGAGCAGGAGGGGTTTATGCAGCCTTGAGGCTATAGGGAATTGCACAATTTTAGGATAATACTGGACTTCCCACCTAACCTTACCTGAGAGTCAATCCAATGCTAGATAAATCCCTAAAAGCTTTAACATGACCCCAACAGATAATTTAATTATAGAATATGAATAAAGTGATAAGAGAATAAGAAGGAAATATCAATTCTAGGAGATTTTGAGAAAAATTCAATTTGAAGATAATATTCCTCTTCAATTATCTGTTTTTAGTATGGCTAGTTCAACTATCTGAAGATATTTGAAGCATGACAATCATAAAAGTGGAAATGTTCATTAAAAGATGAAAGAAAAGCATACATAGATGTGAAGTTTCAGAAGAGTATGTATTATTCAGATCAGTTTGCCTGCAACTTTGAGCATTTACAGGAGGAATGGTGAGTGAGAAGTAAAGTTACAGAAGTGGGCATATTATGATGGGATTTTATTGTAAAATTAAAGATAGTCCGTTTTGTTAGAAGGGTTTGAGATTAATTGTAACATTATACCTACAAAGTTTGCAGAAAATAAGTCTTTTTGCATAAAGCACCATTAGGGATGACGAAATCAAAGAATTCAAGCTCTAAAATAGGGTTAGTGAAAGATGATAAAACTTTAACAGAGGAGGTAATATTGAGAGTGAAAAAGGAAACATGGGTATTAGAAATATTTCTGAGGTATAAGTTGGTGATTATCTGAATGCTAAGATGTTTGAACCACCATAGGAGCATGGTTCCTATTTTCTTTTATGTCTTTCAAAATTTATTATAGCTATATCCTAAGGAGGTTCATAGGTGAGCAAAAACTGAATATAATTATTTCTTTACTATTTTTTGGTACCTAGTTACCATCAGCTCAATTTCTCTATTGTATCAGTAGAGGCCTTTTTTCCTCAACCTTCTTAGGTGTGGAAAACCATTAAAAATCCAGTGAATTCTCTAGGGATGCTACTTTTCAGAATATGAACATTCAACAAACAGAGAAATTATTTAAAATGTCTTTATATAGTTTTTACTGAATTTTTTTTTTGATATTTATCACCCTCAAAATCAATTTCCCTCTAAATTGAAATTCTTATAAGTGGAAAAATACAATTTGTTTTTAAGATAACTCTGTAAAGAGCACTTTGGAAAATAGAAAGTGAAAAGGTATCAGGGTGATCATTTTTAGCAAAATAATAAAAAGAAAATTATACTGCGCATAACTATAGAAAGGATGTCTCAATCATCTCTATGCAAGCCATATTGATGTTTTATTGTTAGGCTGTTTCTATCTGCCTCCATTGAACATGCAAGCAGCAAAAATGAAGATTCATTCTATTGAGGCCATATATACATGTGACAATATTATGAGAATATAAACTATTTTTTAGCTAAAGCAATATTTTTCCAATATTTGTCGTTTAAATATACAAATCAATTGTAAGGGTGCACTTGTTACTTTAAAATTGAAAGAGAAAACCATTAATGACATTCTATGCTTCTGATTGATATTGTGATTGAAACACAGTAAATACCTATTCATCATATTCTTGAAGCTGTGCTATACATAAGCTGAGTATATATGTAAACATTTTACATACCCAATAGTGTATTTTGTCCTGCTCTTTTATAAGCTTTTTTGCTATTTTATGTTCTGTAGTCTTAGAATTACCACAATGTCATATTTGATAAAATACACAACCTAATTACTTGACTTATCCTGCTAAATACTCATAAGGTAACTGTTAGATGCTATATGTTTACTTATAAGATTTGGAGTTACCTTATAAGATGATATGTGATGAAATGGCTCATTTTAGTATATCTACAACTCTTTGGAACATGGACTTTATTAGCCAGATATTATCATTCTACTGAACTCATAAGGATGAAGTCAATCTCCTATGTAGAAGGTGAAAGTACTTTTGCCTATCTGGAAAGTTCCCTGACATGTAAAGTGGGTAGCCTACCTGATGAGCAATTTGAGACTATTTTTGTCTACGTAGATGGCATTGATAAACACAGAAGGAAGCTTTAAGTAGTTGATAAAAATTGATCCATAGTTATGAATGCAGTCCTATTATTAGGAACTAAAGGACCACTGTGTTTGCATGTGAAAATGTTCCAGCCTTATTGTGACAATAATGGAGAATTCTCAGGTTATTCACTGAATAGGACAGAATATGTAAGGTCAAGGAGCAGTGCAATGTTTTAAACAAGACAGACATATTTCATATTCGCTCTAACCCTTTAATATTTCTTTGGTTTTAGAGTATGTTCTCTTTTTTAATACTTAAGCCAGGTTAGTTGTGTAAGCAAACTATATTATTTAAAGTAAACAATGCTATCTGCTGCAACAACTCTTAAATCTCAATAGATTAACACAGTAAAATATTTTCCTCATTTATGCAAATTCCAGTGCAAGTATTCCTGGTTGAGTGGCACTCTTCCATGGAGTGACCTAGCAATCTAAAAGCCTTTCATTTGAAGATATTGCACCTCAATGTGAAACTTTCAAGGTGATAGAGGAAGGAGAAGAGTAAAAAAGATTATGCCTGGGAGATTGTTTTTTCTTAATGAGTCAGATGCAGAAAAGGCACACATCACTGTCTGTTGTATTACTCCTGAACTCTGTTGGTTAGAACTGTTTTTGTGCTCTTTCTAGATGCAACAATCCAGAGTAATGTTATTGTCTTCTATATTCAGAAGGGAAATGAAATCTCCTTTTGAACAAATAGCATCGTCTATAACAGGCAACAAGGAACTTGGGTCCAGTTTGAAGTTGCAGATCATAAAAGGTGTAGCAAATATCTGAGCATGAGCATGCCGGTGGCAAATATGAAGCAAAGTGGATAAAGCCTAATGAAAATATGCAATGTAAAGGAACAAGGTTAGAGATTCTTTTCAGCTATCTTTTGTGCTCCAAACCTTAAGTATTCATTCAGAGAAGTTTTATTGAAACTGTAACCTTCTGTTTATTTCTTGTTTTTTTTAAGTTTTATTGTAGTCTTGAAATCATTTTACAATACCAAGAGAATGGGAACTTCTTCATAAAATTAAAGAGCATATTTGCAAATGAATTTTTATGTAGTGGTATTATTCAAACATAAAAAATGATTCACAACAGTAACATTTATATTTGATAATCAATATTTATGTGAAATTGGCTTATATTTTATTCAAATCATATTTTAATGGTTTATGTTAAATCTTTATTAGTTATGATATTCATTTTTAAGATCAGTTTAATGTATTTAAATATATCTGTCACATCATTTTGCATGCTTTTGATCCCCATTTAGATTCAAAATATGACATTGCATTTTATTAAAGTACCTATAAAAGTAAAAGGAGCTTTAATGATTATATAGTAATTGCGTATGTTCAATTAATTTTGATAGAATATCATATGTGACTTTAATAAATACACTCAGAGAAAACAACAGATTGCATATTTTTGAAATTTAAACACTGAAGAAACATTATAAAACAAATCAGCATAATTCTAAAATGTTATACTATCTTATCTTTTTATTCTAGACATTCATAATTTTCTAATAATGAAAAGTTTCATTGTTTGTAGTCAATAATATTAAAGCAAATTTTAAGTATTTAGAATTTATTCTTGATATTCTCTTTGGGATAGAAGATATGCTTGTTTGGGTGGTTTGGATCATTTTTCTGACTACCTCAATCATTTAGATGGGGGGGCATGGGCAATATATGTAACCTTAACATTTGCACCCCCATAATATACTGAAATAAAAAATAAATAAATAAATAAATAAATAAAATGTAACAACAACTTAGCCAGTTCTTCATGTTGTAAAAGCATTGCATCCACTTTTGTCTGTGTATTTAAAACAAAGTTTAATTGCTTATATCAAAGTTCTTTTTTCCCAACAAACTCAGAGCAAAGTTACACATTGAGCCAGGTGGCATTAGTAACTAAACATGAATCGTATATTCTCCATGATGCTTTGCACTGGTATGTCTTACTATACATCATTTGCTTTATTTACTTTAAAATATGTACCCATCTATCAGGGAATGCTTACAAGAATCCCAACAAATGATTAAGATTCATAAAACCATGTATAAGAGTAAGTTATACCTAAAAATTTTTATCAAACTAAAATATCATCACTCTGTAACCACTATTCTGATGCCTAACTTTGTAAATTGTTTTTGCCTGTTCTTGGAAATCATATAAATGGAATCATACCATACATACTCTTTGTGTCTGCATCTTTTCATTCAGCATAATCTTTTCATTCAGGATACTGTCCATGAGATTTTTTATTACTATGTAGAATTCCACTGTATGAATATAAAACAGTTTGCTATTGATTCTGTTGTTTTACTTGTGATGATCATTTTTGTGGCTTCCTATTTTTAAAAAATATAAATAAGACTTCTCTAAATAAACAAACAAAAATGCTATCGCTGTCAATTTTCCATTACTTCAAAATACCTGCTGTGTGTCACTTATGTGAGCTAAGACCAAGATGATGCTACAATAATTAGAATCATGCACAATTATAGTTTTATATGAGTATATTTCCTATAAATCTCTTTTTGTATAACACGGAAATCTTTATCAATTCCTTCTTTAAAGAACTCAGTTACTTAGAACTATCTAGTATTTTGTTTTTACTCATTCATATTTTTGGAGAAAGCAAAAGAAAACCACTGGAGGGTGAAGTAAGGAAGGATTATTCCTATAGTGCCAGATGGTCATTTTGAAAAGTTTAGTATTAAATATCTAAAACCTAAGTAAAATTATATCCTTTATCTTAGTCACTCTCTGAGATGAAGAGTATAAAGTTATCTAAAAATAATTATACTGTTTGAATATTATCAAAATATATCAATGCAATTTCAAAGTGAAAAATTAATGTATGTACACATTAGAAGAAAATTGTATTTAAAATTATATAATCGGCACTACTTCTTGAGAAGTTAAATCAATCTTGAAGCCTCCTCTTCCTGTCCCCTATATATAAGACCCAGCAATTACTCTTCTTAATATCTTCCCTAGAGAAAAACTCTCACATATGCCCAAGGGGGCATGCCTAAGGATATTTATTGAAATATTGCCTATAATACACTTGAAAGCAAGAAACATGCAGACAGAGAATTTTGTCTACTTGGCTCACAGCAATATCCCCTATGTCAGGGATTCATAGTAGGTACTTGTCCATTGCGTGCTGCTATAACAGAATACTACAAACTAGGTAATTTATAGTGAACAGAAATTTATTTTCTGACTGTTTTGGAGACTGGGAAATCCAAGATCAAGGAACTGATATCTAGTGAGACCTTCTTCCTGCATCATCACATGGTTGAAGGTGGAAGGATGAAAAAGAGAGCCCATTTCTGAGAGTTCTTTTATTAATGCCTTAAGCCTATCCATGAGGGTGGAGCCTCATAGCCAATTTACCTCTCAAAGGTCCTGAATATCACTGCTGTTACAATGACTAATAAATTTCAACATGAGTTTCTGAGGGGATAAATATTCAAATTATAGAAGTGTTTATGAATATTTGTAACATAAACTATACTGCAAAAATTTGAAAGAATGAGTTAGGGCTAGGGTTACTGACATCTACATTGTTTGTTGTAAAACACATAATATAAAATCTACTTTATTAACAAATTTTTAAGTGTGCAGTACAGTATTGTTAACTATATGCACATTTTTGTCAAGAAGATCTCTAGAACTTTTTCATCTTGCATGACTTAAACTCTACAGCCATTACCCAACATCTCCCCATTCATCCCTCCTCACAGCCCCTGACAATGACCATTCTATTTTCTACTTCTATGAGTTTAACTACTTTAGATACCTTATATAAATGGAATCATGCAGTATTTGCCCTTCTATGATTGATTTATTTCACTTAACATCTTCAAGTTCCAACCATGTTGTAGAGCAGCAGTCGCCAACATTTTTGGCACCAGGGACCAGTTTCATGGAAGACAATATTTCCATGGATGGGGTGAGGGGGGATGGTTTGGGGATGATTCAAGTGGATTACATTTACCCTGCAGTGAAACTTTTCTGCTAAGGATAATCTATATTTGCAGCCACTCCCCAGTGCCAGCATCACTGCCTCAGCCCCACCTCAGATCATCAGGCATTAGATTCTCATAAGAAGCTGGAATCTAGACCCCTCACATATGCAGTTTACAGTAGGGTTAGCTCTCCTATGAGAATCTAATGTCGCAGCTGATCTGGCAGGAGGTGGAGCTTATGCTGTGATGCCAGTGATGGGGAGCAGCTGTGAATACAGATGAAGCTTCGCTCATTCACCAGCTGCTTACCTCCTGCTGTGTGACCAGGTTCTTAACAGGCCACAGACCAGTCTTTGGCCCTGGGGATGGGGACCACAGTTGTAGAGTGTGACAGTATTTCTATCTTTTATGAAGCTCAAAAATATTCCATTGTATGTATCATGTTTCCTTCATTCATTCATCCATCATTGAACAATTAGGTTGCTTCCATCTCTTGCCAACTGTGAATAATGCTTCAATGAACATGGGTTTTCAATTAATCTCATTAAGATCTTGTTTTCAATTCTTTAGGACATATGCCAAGCAGCAGAATTGTTGGATCATATGATAATTCTATTTTTATCTTTTCAAAGAGCGATAGTGTACATGAGTTCTGATACTGCCACCTCCTCTCTAACACTTATTTTCTGGTTTTGTTTGTCTGTTTTATTTTTTGATGGCTATGCTAACAGGTGTGAAGTGATATCTAATTGTGATTTTTATTTGCATTTTCCTGATAATTAATGATGTTAACCATATTTTCATATACCCATTGCTTATTTGTATGTCTTCTTATCTATTTAATGGCTTTGCTCATTTTTTAATTTGGTTATGTGATTTTTTGTTTTGCTTTTTATTATTGAGTTGCAGTAGATCTTTATATATTTGGATATTAACCCCTTATCAGACAGATCATTTACAAATGTTTCTTTTCCATTTCATGGATTGCCTTGTCAGTCTTTCTTTTCTGCTTTCCTTTCCTTTGCTGTGCAGAAGCTTTTTAGTCTGATATAGTCCAACTTGTCTATTTTTGCTTTTGTTGCCTGTGCATTTGATGAAATATCCAGAAAACATTTCCATCACCAATGTTATGAAACTTTTCATTTATACTTTTTGCTAGAAGTTTTATAGTTTTTGGTCTTATATTTAACTTGTGAATCCATTTTGAATTCATTTTTGTGTATGTTGTAAGAAAGTTAAATTCCATTATTTTTGCATGTGGAAATCTAAGTTACCCAACACCATTTGTAGAAGACCATCCTCTCTTCTGTGTGTAGTCTTGTCATCCTTATCAAAGATAATCTGACTGTATTACATTCTTTGGCTTATATATAGGCTCTCTATTCTGTTCCATTTGCCTATGAGTCTGTCTTTGTGACAGTATCATAATATTTTGATTACTATAGCCATGTGCTATGTTTCAAAGTCAGGAATTCTGAGGCCTCCAGTTTGGTTCTTCTTTCTCAAGACAGTTTGGCTATTTGGGGTCATTTATGGTTCATATGAAGTATAGGATTATTTTTTCTATTTCTGAAAAAAATTCCATTGAAATTTTAATAGGAATTGTGAAATCTATAGATCTATTTGAGTAGTATGGTAATTTTATTAATAATAATATTAAGGTTTTAATTCATAAACACAAAGTGTCTTTCCATTATTTTGTGTCTTATTTAATTTCATTCAATATTTTCTAGTTTTTGGTATATAAGTCTTTTGCTTTGCTGGTTGTTTATTCCTAATTTATTCTTTTTGATGTTACATTAAATGAGATTATTTTCTTAATTTCCTTTGTCAAATTATTCATTGTTAATGTATATAAAAATAAATGATTTTTTGCATATTGATTTTACTGAATTTATTTATTAGTTCTAACAAGTTTTCTTGGTGTGATCTTCAGGGTTTTCTACATGTAAGATGATGTAATCTGGAAACAAAGATAATTTTACTTCCTTTCTGATTTAGATGGCATTTATTTATTTGTTTATTTGCCTAATTGTTCTATCTAAGACTTTCAGTACTATGCTGAATAGAATTGGTGAGAGTGGCTATTCTTATTTTGTTCCTTAACTTAGAAAAAAATCTCTCAGTATTTCACTGTTGACTAGGATGTTAACTGTAGGCTTTCCATATACGGTCTTTGTTATGTTATGAGGTAATTTCTTTCTATTCCTAGATTGTTGAATGCTTTTATTATGAAAGGTATTCAATTTTGTCAAATGCTTCTTTTGTATCTATTGATATGATCATGTGATTTTTGCCCTTTGTTCAGATAATGTAGTATACTGCATTAATTGATTTTTGTATGTTGAATTATCCTTGCATTATGGGTATAAATCTCACTTGGTTATACTGTATAATCTTCCTAATGTGCTATTGAATTAAGTTGCTAGTATTTGGTTGAGGCATTTTTCCTCTATATTAATCAAGGATATTATTCTGTAGTTTTCTTGTGCTTTTGTTTGGCTTTTGTATAGAATAATGCAGCCCTCATAAAATAAGTTTGGAAGAGTTTTCTCTCCTCTCAATTCTTTTGAAGAGTTGGAGAAGGATTAATGTTAATTATTTAAGTGCTTGGTAGAATGCTACATTGAACCCGTTTGGTCCTGAGCTTTTCCTTGTTGTGATATTTTTTATTATTAATTCAACTTTCTTACTAGTTATAGTTCCGTTCAGATTCTCAATTTCTTTGTGAAAAATTCTCAGAAAGTTGAAATTCCTCCTTTTCTTCCCAGTTATTTAACTTGTTGGTGTATAATTATTCAGAGTATTCTCCTATAATCCATTTTATTTCTGTGACATCAGTTTTAATGTCACCTTTTTCATTTCCAATGTTGAGTCTATCCCATTTTTTCTTAGTCTGGCTAAAGTTTGTCAATTTTGTGGATCTTTTAAAAAAAATCCAACCCTTAATTTCATTGATTTTTTTCTAGTATTTTCTAGTGTCTATTTTGTTTGTTTCTGGACTGAACTTTATTATTTCTTCCTTTATTTAGATTTTGGTTTAATTCGTTCTTTTTTCTCCAGTTTCTTGAGGTGTAAAGTTAGGTTGTTGATTTAAGATCTTTCTTTATAAATCTAGGCATTTACCAATGCAAACTTCCTTTTTAGTACTGCTTTTGTTGCATGCCATAAGTTTTAGTATATTGTGTTTTCATTTTCAATTGTCTTCCCAAACTTTATTTTTTTAAATTTGAAATATTTAAAAATAAAAGATTAAAATAAGCTGAGTGTATTTAAAGTACATTTATGTGATTTAAGACATTGTCATAGTATTGTTTGAAGAAAATTTAATAGTGCTGGTATTCTGTTAGATGCTTTAGTGTATTTTTCTTTTCCTTCCTTGGATTTGGTTTTAGGAAACTTGTAGAATACTATTCTAACTGTCAAAATAATACTCTGTCATATCTATCTTGTTTTAATATGTATATATCATCTCTAGCAGTTAATTATGTCATTGCTTTTTTCAGATAACTATATTAATGTCTGTTAAGTCAATTTTTATGTGCATCTGAGGATGCGGGTATGGAGGGGATTGATACTGACCATCCCACATAGGTTAGCATAGAACACTTGAAGTATAGCTAGTGTGATGGAAGATCTGAATTTTAAATTTTATTTAATTTTAGTGGTGTGAAATGTGTTTCTTTTAAACTGTTAATTGAAGCATTACGAAATGTTTTTCTGTTAAACTTAACTTTGTTTGGCTAGGATTTTTTTCACTATATTGCCTAAAATATATCATGTTGTAACACAAGGGTTGGGAGTAGACATTATTTCCAGTGTTAAAAATAAACACATTACTGATCTAGCTGGTGTCAATGGGTTGAATCAATTGGAATAGCTTTTCCTATGTACAAATGTAACATTATGATGTTTATGTAAATGTTTTATGCAAATGATATGAATTATAGTATTGCCTATGCAAATTATAATTAGAATACTTATAATTATATTAAGAATTGAGTATGGATTTTTAAAATAAGTTTTAAATGAGTGTATAGTACTGATGCAGAACTAAGTAAAGATGAAGAAGCAATATAAAATGAAACCATAATGGAAAAAATACACTGAAAGAAAATATGTTGCAAATTTGTTGTACCAGAGTAAACAATAAAGCTGTTACATTAAAACTTTTTAAGTGATAAATTGGAAGCTACTAAGAGATATTTTCAAGGAATACATCGTGGATTTGATAAGTTTTCTCTCACCAATCAAACCAATCAAAAACGTGTTGTCGGAAATAAAAACCTTTAAGCAATTTTTAACAGAATGTATGCTTGTAACATGGACAAGCTTTTATTCTTGCAAAAAAGAAAACCAACTTTAGAAGGAGAAATTGTAAAATAAATCATTATTTCCATTATTGAAATTTTTAGATGTTATGAGGACTGGGCTAAAACAGATGCCTTACAAATAAAGATCTTCAATTAGCTACCAAACAATTGACTGCAGAATACAAGGTTTTTCTATCAATGTTAAAGATGAATTGGTTCAAAATTTGAAAAATTACAAGTAATTTTCTTAAGCTTTATATTAATCATACAATAAAAGAAACACTGCTCAATTAATATCTTGAATTTTCTCAAGTACTTTCAAATTTACCAAGAAAGACTGGAAATCTGCAGCATGAAATATAAAATGTGTGGCATAACTTTATCTGTCAAGGAAGAATTTCAGCTAGATAACAAATCAGTTTCTGTCATAACAGATGGTACTCTTTCTATGTTAGGCCAAAAATTAGGATTTATTGGAATTTCAAAACAAGAGACTAACGTTCCCCTTCTAGTTTTATTCCATTGTATAACACATATTGAATATATTTGTGCCCAGTTTTCTGAAGCAGATGCTTAGAAAAGTGTCATGGATGTAAATGCTAAACTTTTTCAGTGTGTATGTGCTAATGTTATGAATCATCACCAGTTTATGGAACTGTTTAGAGAAATAGATGATAATAAATTTAATGATCTTCTGTTCTTCGTCAGTGCTCATTGATTGAGTCGTGGAAGAGTTTTATGAAAATTTACTCACTCTGTTATGATCAAGATTTTCTTGACACAAAGGGAAGACTTGGCAAACATTCAGCAATCAAGGGAAAAATCTCAGTGTAATATATGTTTTCTCATCAATATCATACCTCAATAAAAAATATAACAACTTAGTTGAAAGTGAGTTTTTCATAATATAAGTCGATAATAATTTTACACAATTTTTAATATGAATTAATGTGCATGTTTTAGTTATAATTGTTAATTAATATAATCATGTAATTATAATTACAAATATTATTTTGATATTGATATAACATTTGAATTCAACTCATGCATTCAATATTAACACTAATTTGAATTCAGTGTTAATTATACTAAGTTGACACAAGAGATAGTGTCACAGAGATATAATTTTGAAATTAATATGCCTTTGCTTCAAAATGAAATCTATTCTTCTACAAGGCTATAGTAAATAAACTCATGGTGGATAACAGATTTAAATCTAAGGCATGAAACCATAAGAATTCTATAAGAAAATGTTGGAAAAACTCTAATAGACATTGGCCTAGGCAAAGAATTTATGAAGAAGACCCCAAAGGCAATCACAGCAAAAACAAAAGTAAAAAATGGAACTTCATCAAATTAAAAAGCTTCTGCACAGCCAAGGAAACTATCATGAGAGCAAGCAGACAACCTACAAAATAGGAGAAAATGTTTGCATGCTACACATCTGATAAAGGGCTGATAACTAGAATATATACAGAACTCAGGAAAATCAGCAAGAAAAAAAATCAAACAACCCTATCAAAAAGTGGGCAAAGGACACAAACAGAAACTTTTGAAAAGAAGATAGAGTAATGGCTAACAAACATATGAAAAAATACTCAACATCTTTAATCATCAGGGAAATGCAAATCAAAACCACAATGAGATTTCACTTATTTCCAGTGAGAATGGCCTTTATCAAAAAGTCCCAAAACAATAAATGTTGGTGTGGATGTGGAGAGATAGGAACACTCATACACTGCTGGTGGGACTGCAAACTAGCACAACGTCTATGGAAAGCAATATGGAGATCGTCAAAGGGATACAAGTAGAACTATCATTTGATCCAGCAAGTCCATCACTGGGCATCTACTCAAAAGAACAAAAGACATTCTATAAAAAGGACATATTCACTAGAATAATGATAGCAGCACAATTCGCAATGCAAAGATGTGGAAACAACCCAAGTGTCCATCAATACATGAGTGGATTAATAAAATGTGGCATATGTGTACTATGGAGTTCTACTCAACCACAAAAAGCAATG